>JBBPQW010000298.1:0-25616 GCA_038092695.1 Boletus rubropictus
TTCGATGCTGTAGCAGGCGCCAAGCATGTTATCATCCACATGTATAATGCGACCTCTGCCATGTTCCGCGATGTCGTTTTCAAAAACTCAAAGGAACAGACGATCGACCTTGCAGTATGCCATACTAACCTAATTCGCGAATTGACCAATCAGTATGCGGCCTCCCATGGCTCTAAGTTCCGGTACGAATACAGCCCGGAAACGTTCTCCCAGACCGAAGTCGAGTTCTCGGTAGCTATCTGCGAGGCGGTTAAGACTGCATGGGGAAAAGCCGGCTTGGGCGATCAGCGGATAATCTTCAATTTACCCGCAACTGTAGAGGTAGGGCCACCCAACCACTACGCAGACCAGGCAAGTCTCTAGCCATACCTTTCACTCTTAATCGCTTTGACACCCAACGCAGATCGAATATTTCTGCACCCACATCTCAGAACGCGAAAGAATAGTCGTCAGTTTACACCCACATAACGATCGGGGGACTGGTATTGCCGCTGCCGAGCTTGCCGTCCTTGCCGGCGCTGATCGCATAGAGGGCTGCTTGTTCGGCAATGGCGAACGGACGGGGAACGTTGACATTGTCAACCTTGCACTGAACCTCTATACTCAGGGTATCCACCCCCACCTGGATTTCAGCGATATTAAGAGCATCATCGATATCGTCACACAATGCAATGATCTTCCAGTCCACCCCCGACACCCTTACGCTGGCGAGCTGGTTTTCACCGCATTTTCTGGTTCACACCAAGATGCCATCAAGAAGGGTTTCGAGGGACAGGCGCGACGCCATGCTCAAAACCTTGCAAAAGGCGAGGCACAAACCTGGGATATGCCTTACCTGCCGCTCGATCCCGCCGATCTTGGATGCACCTATGAGGCTGTCATCCGTGTTAATTCGCAGTCCGGAAAAGGAGGTATTGCCTATCTTGTCAAACAACATCTCAATCTCGACCTCCCCCGCAAACTGCAAATCGCTTTTTACCAGATCATTCAGGCCATCTCGGATCGCGAGGCAAGAGAGATGACAGTAGAGGATATCACAACTACTTTCCGCAAAACATATCACTTGGGAGGGCCGAAGTATGAGGGAAGATTGGCACTCAGGACATTTACTATCACTGCCGAGTCATCATCGGAGCCCTCTGACGCTGATGACGCTGCAGATGAACGCCGCCGGTTCGATGGCACGCTGTCTGTCGATGGGATGCTTCGGGTTATACGGGGAGACGGAAATGGACCAATCTCTGCCCTGCTCGACGCTCTCCGCAGTCATCTTGACATCGACCTGACTTTGCGTGAGTATTCCGAGCATACTATTGGTGAAGGTCAGACTGCCAAAGCAGCCTCGTACATCGAGCTTGTCGCTACTACAAGCAGCGTCAAGGAGACACGCAGTGCCTCGCAGTCGTGGTGGGGTGTTGGTATCGATTCCGACATCGCTGCGGCTGGATTACGCGCGGTTCTCAGCGCAGTAAACAGTGCCATCGGTGAACGCCATTTGCCCGAGCTGAAACTGAGCATCGGCTTCGACTCGACGACGGGTCAAGCAGACGTGGCGAATGCGATCGTCAACTCATTGAAGTTGCAACTCCCCCGCAGGCTCCTAGCTGCCTTCTTTGAAGTTGTACAACGTGCTGCCCGAGACTCGGGTGGACAAATTTCCTATGAGGACTTGACCAAGTTATTTGCAGAGAGTTACGGCTACGAGACTACCAAATCATATCGTTTCGAGCTGCAATCGTTCGACCTTGCAAAGTCAAACGTCGCTGGACGTCGTCAAATTACGATGGAGTTGCTCGTTGATGGCGAGGTGCGGGGCGTTTCTGGAGAAGGCAACGGGCCATTGTCTGCTGCTCTGGCCGCGTTGCACACACAGATTCAAGGCACTTTGTCGATTAGGGAGTATATCGAGCACTCAATAGGTGAGGGTGCGGATGTGAAGGCGGTCTCCTTCGTGGAGTTGGTTTATGATGTTGAGGGGAAGAATAAGAAGGAGTCTTCATGGGGTGTGAGTAGCGACTCTGACATTACCGCGTCGGGCTTGCAGGCCGTCATGAAGGCTGCCAGCACCCTGGGCGTCGTGGACAGAAGAGTGTAGCAGTAAGAACGGGCTTGTAGGATACAGTATTATGTCACATGTCACACTGCTGGATGCATCATATCAGTGAACGTCAGAGGTCGCTGCCATGCCCAGCTCAACACCACGCTCGCCAATGCATGCATCCTCATCACGATACTTCCAGCCGGGCAGTCTCTCAGGCTCACAGCCATTTCTTAACATCCTTAATCCAATGAGTCGACCCTACCAGGGGTACACGCAGGCGAGCCAGTCTCCTGTGATGGAAGAGGAGAACGAGAGCGAGCTCATGGACGAACAAGACATTGAAGCTGGTCACGCAATTCCACGCTCCACTTCTCGCGCCAGGAACGCCTCCGTCAAGACGCAGGGGAAGTGCAAGGTCTCATGGGAGACCGGAGACGTCTCGGAGATGAACCCTCTGCGGCCAAATATACGCAGCGGAGACAGGTCTTACGGGCAGGATACGTCCGACGACGAGGTCCCGCAGAGCTTTATGATCGAGGCCTCCCGCTCGCCACACAAGCCTTCGCCATCCAGCACGAGCAATCCAAATAAGGCCAAGGTTCGTTCACAACCGTTGCACTCGACCTCCGCGAGGTCCCTCCCACGAGACAATCGTCCGTCACTCCCAGTATCACTCCCTCGACCGTCTAAGCCGGATCATTATGCGCCACCACATTCCCCTCCAGACCAACCGACTATTCCCAAAACCGTACGTGGTTTAGATGCTTATGAGCGTGCTCTTTGGAACTGGGTCAACGTCTACAATCTCGACGCGTTCTTACAAGAGGTCTATCTTTACTATGAAGAAAAGGGAATTTATTCGATAGCCCTTGCCCGGGGACTCAACATCATGTCAGCACTCCTTTGTGTATTCTGCATGACGAGGCTGACGGCGAGCGCGCAGTACAGTCGGTTTTGTCATCGCCTTTTCGACATTCTTGCTGGGGTGTATCGATTACAGTCGTATAACTCGCGATAAACTCACCCATCTTTCCGATGCTGTTGTTGATCGCTGTGTTGCCAAGTCCGTTTTCCCCACATCACAGGCAACACTCCTCTTCTGATCCGATAACTTTAGGTTCTCTGGCGTCACCTTGCTATTTTTTCTGCTCTTTACTGCGTTTTACATCTGGCAAATCATATCATTCGCATTGGAAGTCGTGCGCCTAGTGGATATGTATCACTTTTACACCCATCTTCTCCACATACCAGATGTGAAATTTTCCACCCTATCGTCCATTATGCTCATTTGCTTATTCACCCATGCAGGCTGATATTCAGACAATCTCTTGGCCTGAAGTAGTCCGTCGGATACGTGCCATTCGCGAAAACAATCCTATCACGGCGATCTCTTCGACCGCGAACAATCGCGCTGCAACGCCCGCCACAGCCTCTCTTGACGCACACGACATCGCGAACCGAATCATGCGTCAGGAGAATTATCTAATTGCGCTATTTAACAAGGAGTTATTGGACCTTCGCGTACCCATGCCCCTCGCATTGAAGAGGATTCTGCATCAGACCGGCGACGAAGGCAAGGGGAAAACTCTCACGAAAGTGTTAGAGTGGAATCTCAGATTCTGCCTGATGGAGTATCTGTTTGATTCCCGAGGAAGCGTCAGGAAGGTTTTCTTGAAGAATAAAAATCGCGCCGTCCTGATTCAAGGGTACGTATCTCTATTGGACGGTTCTCGCGTTCTTGATGTCTAGGTCCTTGTAGTCTGCGGCGGCGATTCGTCTTCATGGGCATATTGAATGCAGTTTTTGCACCTTTCATTGTCCTATACATGATCATGTATTCGTTCTTCCGTTACTTCGACGTATGTATCCCCAAGCGAAACTGGAAAGTTTGGCTTACTCTTCCGGATAGGAATATCGCAACAATCCTTCTTCGATCGGTAGTCGACGTTATACGCCATTCGCACAATGGAAGTTTCGCGAATTCAACGAACTGTCACACTTATTTGCTCGTAGACTTGATGAGTCCTATTCCTTGGCTAACATATACATTGGTCAATTCCCGAACGAGAAGCTCGCGATCATCATGCGGTAAGTGTATCGTCCACAACGTTTCCGTTTGTTAATATTTGATCTGCTAGCTTTGTTGCATTTATTGCGGGGTCCTTCGCCGCTGTGCTTGTGCTTGCCTCTGTTCTCGATCCCGAGTTGTCCATTCACCTTGAGGTCACGCCACATCGGACGGTCTTCTTCTACATCACAGTGTTCGCTTCTATACTTGGTGTCGCGCGAGGAATGATACCAGAAGAAAATAGAGTTGTTGACCCGGAGCTACTCATGACTGAAGTCATTCAGTATACACACTACATGCCGGATGAATGGAAGGACCAACTTCACTCGAAGCAGGTCGGTCGAGAGGATTCACTTCATGTGTAATTTTTGATTGACCGCCGCTGTCGTCAGGTCCATCAAGAATTCGGAGGGCTATTCACGCCCAAGGTTGTTCTTTTCTTGCAAGAGATCGTTTCTGTGATAACAACGCCATTCGTGTTGTGGTTCTCTCTTCCGCCTTGTGCACCTGCTATCATTGACTTCTTCCACGACTTCACGGTGTGGGTTCCTGGCCGTGGATATATCTGCAGTTTTGCAGAGTTTGACTTCAAGAGGCACGGCAATGTCAGGGTTCGTACACCTTTACATCACAATCATGGTAGATGAGACTAATAGATTTCGCTCAGTTTGGTGCACCAACCAAAATTCAAGATGAAAGAATGCTTTCTCGGGAGGGGAAGATGGAGAAGAGTTTTCTGAACTTTAAAGCTGCCAATCCAGATTGGAACCCCACTGATCCCACTGGATCTCTGTATCTGAGCCGTATTGCAGACATAAGTGCTCGTCGGCGTGCCCTCACCGCTTCTAGAGTTGGTCTAGATAACACGATCCTGTTGAACGATGGCAAGAAAGATCTCGCAGAGCGCGCGCAAGAATACGATCGTGCACTCCGACAGAGTCAGCATATGGCCATTCGACGGAGATACGTCGGTGGGGGAAGTGTCATCGCCGGTGGAGATGAGATCGCGGGATCTACAGCCGGGCAGTCGGCTATGGCTATGTCTTCTCTGGGAGGTCAGGATGTTGCGATGGCTCAGACAGCCGTGCTTGGTGACTCGCAAGGGAGTGTCCTTCCCCTGGCACTGCCCCCTATACGAGATGAAGATCGTGCTGTTGATGGTGGGGTGGATAGCACGTTAGGGGACTCGTACGTGGATGGTAATACCAATGGAACAAAGCCATACGAGCTGCAACAAGAAGGGATCAATGATGACGAGGTACTGGAGGATGGTGGGGTTCTCGGATTGCTGGCGCAAATTTATGCTGCGAAGGGCCCGCGAGGACCTGTGCCTGCTATGTAGAGTGGTTGGGGCGCGAAGGGTGCCTGGATGTTGCTAATGACACAGAGCATGATTTGTCTCGTCTCGTGCGAGTGTACATCGAGGTGGACGCCGTGATGTTTAATCGATAGACAGAAGAAATGATACTGCTCAAAGTGTGCCTTTCCTCTGCCTCTCCAATACTTCTTGAACACGCTGAACCTTGCGTTTGTTTCCTTGACCAGGGATGATCTCGCGATCAGTGCGAGTGCCAATACGGATGTCCGTTGCAATGCGAGACACGCCGTTGGCGTGAACAGCGGCATGGCAATCGTAGATGGCCTTGGTGACCTCTGACCACGGACCCTCTAGATCCTAGTTAGTGGCATGCTGATCGTATGAACTTGGACACAAGCCTAAGTTGGTACCGTACCCGCTGTAGAGGACGAGTCTTCAGCAAGGTTGGTCAGACTTTGTGGGCGTGCTTACTGCATCTGAAGGAATTGAAGTCAAGATATGTATGTCAGAAAACGCGACGGAGACAGACCTCAAAGTTGAGCCCAGACTTTTCGAGTATGTCATGACATACTGCAATGTGTTCAGCAACCTGCGACGGTTATGGTTGGATCAGATGCAGGGCAACGGAGCGCGTACGGATGGCTCATTTGTTCCGACTGGGACCAGGCAAAAGTCTTTGGGTATGTGAGTACGTCGACGGTGTTCTGGGGGTGACAAGGACCTGCGATGGCATAGAGCTCCTGGCTGGTGTTGGGCATGTTCCGTATTCGGTAATTCCCGCCCACTGCAGCCCGCCTCGAGTTCACTGTCCGCCATGCCCTCCGCGTCCCTTCAGTCAAGGATTCAGGCGTTTGAGGCGCTCTCATCCTTGCCGTCCACTACGACGTCCGCCGTCGCACCCCCGTTGTCGATGCCCACAGCAGATAATCGCACGGTCTCGTCCAATCTCCTCGAATCCCCAATCTCACCCACCGCCAACACATACCATCCCATCACTCCGTATCTGGCTCCGACTTCCTCCAGCAGATCGCGGTCACCATCACCAACCACACCGAGTCTCGCTCGTCGGACTTCTTTGATCGACTTGAAGGACTGGATTGTCGAAGATGGCCCAGTTGAGCAGCCCTCTGCGTTTCGTCATACACTCACTGTTGGTGTAAGCAAGTTGAATGGTATTCGTGAGTCGAGCAAACCTCCGTCGCGACAGCCCACTCCGACTTCTGGCGCTTCAAACTCACCCACACCTCTCATCAACTTCCAATCACCCTCAAGGCCGCGTCCTCCCCTTCCTCCGCGAAAACCATCTCTCAACACCGCTGATCCCGTCTCCGCTCAACGCTCAGTGGTCACAGGCAGTGAGACCCGCGCTACGTTGTGCCCTCCATGTCGCTCGGATATCCTGACGATCGAACACACCTACCCACCAGGTGCACACAAGTTTGGCGCTGGTCGTGCAGGTCATGTTTCTGCATCTTCCGTCTCCTCTTTCCACACCGTCTCCCTCTCATCAGATGGGAGCAATGTTGAAAATCATAGTCCAAAATTAAGCCCCAAGACACCCTCGTTCACTTTTGAAGCAGAAAACATCATAGATGTTGACACCGCAAGCATCGGAGAGTCATTCGAGAATGTTTCGGCTCCATCCACGGTCAGCCCCTTGACAGCCGTTTCCTTTGACTGGGAACGAGCTATCAGCAAGTCAAAGACTTCCCCCAAGCTTGAGCCGCCCGGGCTGCCAAATCGTCCAGGTACGAAGACTGCGCCTATTGTTCCACTTGCTCGCTCGGTTTCGACGTCGTCTTCTTGCACTGCAACCAGTACGAAAATGCGTCGCCCTCCGCCTCCTCCACCGCCGTATCAACCACGCTCCCGGCCCTCTTCCTCGCGAGCGTCGGTCGTGTCCACCTCTGTGTCTACATCCGACCGATCCTCCATCCTTAGTAACAATACTACTACATCGCGGACGAGCATCAGCACTCGGAATAGCGCACAGTTTGGAGGTAGTGCAAAAGTTTCACCTCTCCTTAGGCCCACCCCGATCCCTCCCGCTGCCCGATTGCGATACGAGTCTCTCTTCAACAGTGCTGTGCGAGGTCGACAGAAGGCAGAAAAGAAGGCACAGAAAACCAAATTACTTGTGCCAGCACCTCTCCCCGCCAAGAAAGGCAGACAGGCGGCTGGATGGCGAGGTTTGTCGGTAGACCTGATCGCCAATCCAGAAGACCACCCCGTCTTGTCTTTAGAAAGAGGGCTTGATAAAAGTAACAACGAGGAAGAAGAAGAGTCTTCAGTCGCCCCCGAGGAAAGGCTGAACGGGCGAATCGTCAAGTATATATGGAGTGCCTCGTGTCTCGACCGCAAAAAGCTGCGGGGTATATGGTAAGAGCGCAAATTGTGGTCGCTTCGTTGGTCTCAGGTGCTTTGCAGGGACGACTGCGATCCCCAGGGCACTGGATTCATTGACCGTGATGCGTTTGTTAGAGGCATATGGCGGATCGACGAAGAGCTTCGGAGGGCCCAGTTGGCACGACGTACTTCGGCCCTCACCGCCGCCTCGTCACAGCGCATCCCTCATCGCCCAGTTCCACCTGCCAGACCAGGGGGTACAACGCGGTTGTTGATATAGGGGAGGATGCCCTTCGCCTTCATAGGATTTTGAGATCCGGTTTTTGATACCCTTTCGGCACAATTTACTGTAGCGATTTCCGCTCGTCCCCACGTAATTTCTCCTATCCCTCTGTCGCGCACGCTACCAATTTTGGATAGCCTAGGATGTGTAGTACATGATTTGTTATGCTGACATGGCAGCGTAAACTTGATATGACAGACAACAGTGACTTCACACTTCCGGACTCCCTTCTCTATCCTTCTCGTCCCACATTTTGAGCAGCGTCTGCCCTAGTGATTTACCCAGAGCGTAGGCCAGAGGGACAGGGACAGCATTCCCAATTTGGCGAAGTTGCTAGTCAATCGAGTCGAAGCGAAGTGTCATGATGCATGGAAACGAACACGTACGTCTGCTACAATCTTCCTGGGAGTATCATTCACGGACAAGAACTCATAGCAGTCGGGGAATCCTTGGGCTCGAGCACACTCTTGAACGCTGAGAATCCGCCTTTGCTAAGAAACCGTTGTATCACCTGTCGCTTTTTCCAACAGACTGAGCACTTACGGACGGGTGAAGGACCGCACCACCCTTGTTGTTTGGTGCAACAGTGGTCAACGCAGTCGCGAACACATGATCAGCATCCAGGCGCTTATAAAGAGCTGCGGGGAGATAGAGCAAAAGCAGCGATCGAGATGCTCCACACGTACATGCATACTTCAACTCTGCCTGCTTTCTTTTTGCAAGTTCCATCCGTAGTTTAGCCGGCAGACCTTGAGGGCATTGGATTCAACACTCTCTCAAAAGTATAGCCATCAACTTACTGAACTGATTTGCTCCAGGGACAAGCGGTACGGCACAGACGCTGGGAAATTGAATAATCAATGCAACCTGTGATCATCGGATATTTACCGTTCTGCTATGTTGGAACCCCATCGTTTTGTGTAATGATATTTCAAAATCTGATTGATGTTTCCGCCTCGGCGTTGGCGCATCCACTTTTGATACCGTGTCAGTGGTTCGGAGCTATATTTGCGTGGTTGTGAAAAGCCAACGTAGGGAGGCCTGGAAATTTCAAGGAGGGAAAAGGCTTGAATATTGAGGACATCCTTGCGCTCTCGGGCTTCCCTCCTGTCCTCTGCTGTAGGCTTCATGATGATGTGCGGATTAATCCTGGATACCAAAGCTCTTAGTCACGGACGATCCACGTGCGCAAAAGTACAGACCAATCAAAAGGGGGCTAGTGAAAGCAACACCGTTAGTGCTAGAACGATATGCAAACCACATTCATCAATGAACACATGCCAGATCTCCGATCGCATCGTCAATAGTGACGAAATGCAGCGGTGCAG
Organism: Boletus rubropictus; assembly: GCA_038092695.1. NCBI lineage: Eukaryota > Fungi > Basidiomycota > Agaricomycetes > Boletales > Boletaceae > Boletus > Boletus rubropictus. Next base: position 9,385 of record JBBPQW010000298.1, read on the forward strand.
ACCGATCATCGTCTAAACCGCCCTCGCACTTGTCCCGTATGATCGGGGCCAAAACAGAGCTCGTTGGTAGTGTAACACGAATCAATTTTACTGGGGAGCAATGCGTCGGAATCGGCCATTCTGGCATCAGCACGTCACGACGCGCTCCCCAAAAAATGACCCGTTTGCGACCTTGGGGTGCACCATACTGAGCAGCTTGGAGAACGGCAAATTTGGATTGGTATCTGAGGTCGTCAATCGGGTATCTCAATGGACAGAAGACAATAGGCCGACATACCCAATGGAGGCCAAAGCACGCTGGATGAATTTCACAACGGCATATTGTATCCCATTTTCCCTTGAAGTGGTCTTTTGGTTGTGACACAAAATTCCAAAAACGTTTTCGAGAAGCATATACATCGGGCGGTAAAACTCGACAAAAGCGAGCATATTACAAACCAAAGTGCTCCTATGTAGCAGCACATGAGATAATCAATGGCTGATGGGAGAAACAGCCACATACCGTATATCAAATTCTTTCTGTTAAAGCAAGTCGTCAGGTCAGATATATCTCTTATATTCTTCATATTACCTTATTGTGGTTCATGAGAGAAAAGCTCTGGCATGGAGGACCTAGCGATTCCTTTTTATTCTTGTCCAAGCGGGAAACAACCAGGATCACAAACCACCATAGATAAAGTCCACATCACCTGGCTTCGGCATGGGAGGTAGTGGCTTCTTATCGTCTAATGAAAGCAACGGTTTTGGTTTCTTGTTTTCTAGGGTATCAATTGCGTGCTGTAAGCATAAATTGGTGCATTGGTTATAAACAATGGTTTCCGGATGATTGTGCCTGCATAAGACACCCGTGAGTCCAGGGGGACGACGCGCAAACTCGACCTTACTGGTAGGTTCGTGCTGCACTAGGCGAAAATTCGATCGCCCATCGAGTCTCTACAAAGCCGGTCAAATCAAAGCCGGTCCCAAGACCACCGGCTCCTGCAACCCATAGTCAATATTACAGTAACACATGGGTGCAAATAAAGTCTTACCACTAAACAATTCCAGCCCACGCAGGCGACCATGTCCTTTGAGAAGTAGACTCTGCCGTTCCAAATGTTCTACTCTTTCCTCAAGGCACCCTTTGCAGAATTCGAATTTGCTCTTCGGCCAGTCTTGGAGATCGTCAAGGGACTTGGGTTTCAACGAGTAGACATGTTGATTGACATAGTAGTGATCATCATGTTTCACCCACTCGTCTATTGCATCAGTGTCACGTTCATGAACTACGTAACATTGGCCCTGCAGATCTTCGTTGTGCACAATCTCCACCTTGTCTGTTTTGAAAAGTCTACGCTGCGTGGATGATCAGCAAGCACAACCATTATTCAAGGAGAAAAGGACCCACGTCATCACACGGTAATAAACGGAGTTTGTCTTCCAACTTCATTCGTCTCACGACGTCGTCATACCTCCCGAATAGCTGGACTGTCACTTCGATCGGAGCTTCCATTGCCTTGAGCTTGATGATCTGACCGATTTTGTAAATGGAGTGTGCTTGTTTACGGTTGATGTAGACGAAATCGTGGAGGTGGTACGAAGATTCCAGTTGCGCAAATCCCCTTCCAGGAAGAGGTCGAGGATGAGCAATGCTCGACTTCATCGCCTGTAAACCACAAGAGAGACACTGTTGATGGGTGTCACAGTGAGCAAATGCGCGCATTGTTTGTTCCGCGGAAAGGGAGACGAAAGAAGCATCTGCGCCGTTGTACAACAACCTGGTGACCACGAGGTTAGAAGATGGATAGACGAAGGTATAAAACATTATACCCGGTGAAGAAATCATTTTCTTCCGTTGCATTCCCGTCAACTGGCTCGGGGGCATCTGGGTCAAGTTGACGGATGTTGCACTTTTGTGATATCGCGTCAATGTGAATATCTTCGCAGTCTGTTAACATCAAATAAAGAGACTGAGAATGACCGAGCTCCTGAAGAAGAGTCTTTGAGCTGTGGGTGAGCCACTGGCCGTGGAACATTTTGTGGCCTCGCTCGTCCTCAAAAAGATAGCATATACGGCAGAACCTGATGTACATCAAGCTTACAAAACGAGTTGAGTACGAGTGGGTGGCCTACCAGCGAGAGTTGGCAAGGGTATTAGGTGATTGAGCAGGCTCATGGGTATAACTCTTTGCGCGAGCTTTGTTCTCGTCTACGCCAGGCTCGACCATGACGGTATCACCGACCTAGATGGGCAATGAAAAAAGGAAGGAAATGGGAAAACTGGCAAACGCACGGAATAAACAGCACCGTCAACGTAAACGGATTGGTAATAACCCCAATGGTCTGTGGGAAGGCCCCATTTGACAGAGTTAGGGTTCGCGAGGTGGACAAGAGAGGTATAGGTAGGCTGTAACTCATCCACATCGATGTCGTCCTGGACAGGGATGTTCGCGAGCTTTATATTTCGTTCAAAAAGCAATTTTGTGACACGAGCAACAACAGTGGTGACGACAGTTGGGTTGCGGTGTTCGAGGACACGAAGCTCTAGGTCACCCGAGGAGATGCGCGACTGAGTACGGGAGTGGGATGAGTTGAACTCGTATGAGAGTTGATGACCAAGGAGGGTGCGGAACAAAGGGGTACGACGGATGTTGATGTGCTCGTTTGCCTGGAGATCATCAAGCATGACCAGCAAATATGACTTCTGCAGAGGAAAGATGAGGAAAGCAAGTGAGATGTAGAAAAGACATACAACATCGTCTGACTGGACATCCTCTTCTGTGATGCTCCTACCAAGAACTTTGAGGGAGACTGCAACGTCGTCATCAGAGGTAGAGGAGACGTCAAGAGAGCGAATAAAATCATCGTAGCTATCCCTGGGACGAGAGAGGGCGGAGGAGACAACGAGGTGGAGGACACGGTGCTTGAGCCAAAAGCTGATATAGAAGGAACTGTAGAGTGGCGAGGGGATGTCGAGGATGTACCAGGCATATTGGGTAAGAATATAGATCTTACTGTGGATGATGAGAGAATAGCGATGAAGAGAAAAGATGGGCACCTGTCGAGACCGCGGTGGCACTCTTTGAGGTCGTGGAGAGAGAACCTCTTGATGGGGGCCAGCTTAACGCGTTGTATGTGATCCTCCGTCGTCGCTTCGTCGTCGCCGCTCGTTTCACACACTTTGTCCGCGTCCTCCTGGTCTTGATCGTCGTCGTCGTCATCATCCTCATCATCGTTGTCTATCCAAGCCTTGACGCAGCCGGAGGCAGAGAGGGAGAGACTCGGGTTGAGAGAGAGCTCAAAGAGACGAGCAATGGGGACAAGCTGGAGAGTATTGTGGTCGTATATAGAAAAGTCGGTGAGGACACGGACGGGAACGTTGTCGTCGCGGTCGTTGTCGAGGGACTCTGTCTCGCCAATGATCTGGAGGTCAGGTCCCTCTGGGAACTCGTGCTCGGCTGGGACGTGGAGAATGGGTTGTTCTGGAGATGTCCGGCAAGGAGGGGGCGGAGGCGTACGGTTGTCGTCACTGTCCAGTGCGGGGGACAGCGACCGACGCGTGCGCTTCCTAGCCATTGTTCAAAAGGTAGAACACCAAAAGTGGAAAACTTATCAAGCCATTGGTGCACGTGATCCCGCCCTTTTGCACAGACCGATGACACGACACTCACTCGTCGGTGCCATCGTCCTCCTCGCCCCGCTCATCCCAGCCCTCATTGCACCCGCCAAGTGTGACCATGCGACGTTCGACTACTTCCTTCTCGACCACCATCCTGCCCCCTCCGCCCCCTCTGTCGACGCGTGCGTCAGCGAACTTGGTCTTGGTCTCGAGCTTGTCGGTCAGGTCGGCGAGCTCCCGAATGCATGGCTCCTTCGTGCTCCAAAACACTCCCTTCCACATCATCACCCCGTCCTCGCCCGCTACGATGCACTCCGCACACATGCGGCCATCCGTCACCCCGATGACCGTACCCGCGGCCTCCTTGCCGCCATCAATCTGCTCGAGCACCAGCCTCCTCGCCAGCGGGTAAAACGTGCCCCACCCCCCATTCCTTCGGATAACTCCGCCGCCGCCATTAGTGTCCGCCTCGGTGTCACAGATCCTCTCTTCTCACAGCAATGGCACATCGTCAATGAAGAGTTCCCCGAACACACGATGAATGTCACCGGTCTCTGGGAAATTGGCATTACCGGTCAGGGTGTCATCACATCCCTTGTCGACGACGGCCTCGACTACGAAAGCAAGGACCTTGCCAACAATTTTGTACGTCTCCCTGTCTTTGGCACCTGGATCACCCCTCATTCCTTTCAGGATGTCGAGCACTCATACGACTTCAACGATCACACTCCCCTCCCGAAACCGGTTCTTGCCGATGACCGCCACGGCACTCGCTGCGCCGGACAGATCGCAGCTGCGAAAAATGATGTCTGCGGTGTTGGCCTTGCTTATGAAGCAAAGGTGGCAGGCGTGCGCATACTCTCCGGTCCAATCACGGACGTTGACGAAGCAGCAGCACTCAACTACGGTTTTCATGATGTTGATATTTACTCCTGCAGCTGGGGTCCCCCAGATGATGGCAAGTCTATGGAAGGTCCAAGCTACATCATTCACAAGGCCTTTCTCAATGGCGTACAGAATGGTAGACACGGAAAAGGTTCCATATTTGTATTTGCCAGTGGCAATGGCGCCATGTCTGGCGACCAGTGCAATTTCGACGGCTATACCAACAGCATCTACTCTATCACGGTTTCTGCTGTGGATTACAAGGGTCTCCACCCTTACTACTCAGAACCATGTGCAGCCAACTTAGTGGTTGCGTACAGCTCAGGAAGCGGAAAGAGTATCGTCCGTACATCCTTTCCTCTCTCCTCTCCTTCTCTTCTCTCATCCTCTCTCAGGTTACTACCGACGTGGGTGAAAACTCTTGTTCATCCAGTCATGGTGGCACTTCTGCTGCTGCGCCAAACGCAGCCGGTGTCTTTGCCCTCGCCCTACAAGTCCGGTCAGTCCTTCTTCACGTCCTCTTATCTGTCTGACACCGCCCACAAGACCTGACCTTACTTGGCGTGACATCCAGCACCTCTGTGTTCAATCTGCCCAAATGATCAACCCCGAAGATCCAGACTGGGAAAAAACTGCCTCAGGCAGGCTATTTAGTTACAAGTACGGGTACGGTCGGCTCAACGCGTACGCGTTCGTGACAGCCGCGCAGAGCTGGGAGCTCGTCAAGCCCCATGCCTGGTTCCACCCGTCCGCGATGCAGCTTAATAATGGCTCTTTATCAGACTCAGAGGGCACCATGACTGGAGGTGTACCCATCCTGTCAGGGGGGATTAATAACACGTTCACTGTCACCAACGATATGCTGCTCGAGCATAACTTTGAGGGACTCGAGCAACTAACTATTACCGTCTGGATCTCCCATTCTAGGCGGGGTGATGTGGAGGTGGAACTCGTCAGCCCCAACGGCATAAAGAGTGTCTTGGCTGCGGTGCGCAAGCAGGATTATGCGACTACTGGATTCAAAGGCTGGCGGTTCATGACCGTCAAGCACTGGTAGGTTTCTCTTTTCTCCGAAACCCAGTCGTTTACTCCAACAAAAGGGGCGAGAACCCGGTTGGCGACTGGACTATCACGGTATCTGATCAGTCAGATGCAAATCACAATGGAACGTTTCATGGTTGGCGACTTATGTTCTGGGGTTCTACCATCGATCCTGCGCAAGCCAAGACATATGTCCTCCCTACTAATGATGCAATCCTCCCATCTTCCGAGGGACCAGAATCAGTCGAACTCCCCACTTCTTCTTCTGCTAAATCACACCCCAAACCCACGTCGGGCCTCCCAAGCGATCACGACACGGCAGAGGGCGAGGCTGACCGTCCCGCCTTCCCGGGAACCTCCCCGACATCTAGCGTGATCCCCACCCCCGACCAGGGCTGGTCTTCCGACATGCCTAGCCTTGTCTCTAATTCTAAATGGTTCTTCGTTGCTATCAGTGTTGTCATTCTCTTTGCCGTTGGCACTTGTATCTTCTGGAGGAGACGCGCAATACGCCGCACCGCATATTCGTCACTTGCGAATGACGACCTGCCCATGAGCTTTATTTCTGGAGGCAGTCCACGCCAGAGACCAAGGGCGAAGGAACTGTATGACGCGTTTGGAGAAGTATCCGATGACGACGAAGATGTAGACGAACAAAGTATGCTTCATCCTGGCCAATCGTTCCATGACCACCCAGAAGCAGGGCTCGGCTTTCATTCCGAATTTTTGAATGATGGCGACCCTGCCTCCGCAGAAACAACGACGAGTTACCGAGATGATTCTGAACCGCATGAGGAAGGACCAACAAGCCCTGGGAGTGGTAACGGGTCTGATTGGGAACACGATTCACGAGAACACTCTGGATAGTTATTTATGGACATATTTTTGCATATACCAACAGGAGTGAGTGGCTACAAACTAACGGTACAATATTTCGGAAGCACGGCACAGAAGCAAGATGTTTTAGTCAGACGTTAACGAAGCGTAGCTTCGACCCATTTGCCACGCGCGTCCAAACATCAATGGATTCGTACTGCGGAGCACAGTGAACAGCGCAGTGTAAGCCGGGAAATGCCAACTTACCTCGGTGATTGTATCATTGAGCTGCGCCTCAGTATACCCGGCACCCAGCACCCTGGATCGCACGTCGATAAGAGCCAACTCTCCGTCGTTGTCGTCTTCACTGGAGTCAACATCCATATCACGTTCGCCCCCAGGTCCTTTGCCAAGCCTGCGTTGTCTCTTCCTCCGTTTACCGCCACCTTCCCCAGCCATATTCTTGACAATTCGAAAGATCTGGCTGATGACCGATCGGTCAGGTTCGTACTCTCTTTCTTCATCATCTTCAAGACTCTCCCTGCCGCACTCCATCAGGCGCAAAGCCTCGTCGACATCACCATGTTCCACGATGTCTGCGAATCGGAGACGCGCAAGTGCTTGAGCAAGGCGGAGCACGCCAAGCAACGTACGTGCCGAGGTGTAAGTATGCGATTTCTTCTGGGCTGCCTCCTCTTTCGAGAGCTTGCGCAAACGCACGTATGAGTCTACGATATAATTTGAGACTGCGGGTGGAACAACAGGGCGCTTGAGGCGTGCCTGTGCAATATAATGCCTATTTCCGTGCACCAGTAATGTTAGCATGTATGATGGAACGATGCTACAGATGCTGACCTCATCATGGAAGGGTCAATAACATCGTACTCAAGTTTGGGATGAGTGCTGTGCATGTGCACGTATGTGATGTGCTGAGCCAACCGCTCGTCATCTTCACGTGTTGGCTTGTCAAGAATCAAAAACAGGAGGTCAAAACGTGACAACAGTGCTGCAGGCAGGTTGATGTTTTCCACAGGAGATACTTTCGGGTTGTAGCGACCATAGAGTGGATTCGCAGCAGCGAGAATAGATGTTCGAGCGTTAAGGGTGGTAGAGATACCGGCTTTCGAGATGGAAATCGTTTGTTGTTCCATTACTTCGTGAATAGCGGTTCGATCTGCTTCTTCCATCTTGTCAAACTCATCGATACAACAGATCCCATTGTCAGCTAACACAAGAGCACCCCCCTCTGGATTCATTCTTGTCAGCGCGCAGACTGTTCGAATCAAGGGAAGGCCACCTACCAAGAACCATTTCATCCGTGACTGGGTCTCGCATAACCGCCGCTGTGAGACCGACGCCGGACGAACCCTTGCCTGTGGTGTACACACCGCGCGGAGCAACTTTTGAAATATATTTCAGCAGTTGTGACTTGGCAACACCGGGATCACCCATGAGACAGATATTAATGTCGCCACGAATCTTCATTCCATCACCCATGATTTTCGTGACTCCCCCTACTAGTAATAAGAGGAGTGCTTTCTTCACGTCTTGGTGCCCATAAATCTCTGGGGCTATGCTTTGGGCGAGTTTGTTATATAGTGCAGGGTCCCGTTGCATATCAGCGATCTGTGCCTGTACCTGTGGTGTCATTTCCATGTCGCTGTATTGCTTCTTCAACTGATGGATATGTTGCGTTTCCAAGTGTGTATCGGTGAGCAGTCCTGCTCGAATGGCTTGGTATCCGGTGTAGGGTATAGGAAGAAAAATGCCTCCAAGATGGACGACATCTCCGGGATTCATCATGCGAACGAGGTTCCCATTTACATGAACTGTCATTGACCTGGGAATATGACCAACTGGAACCTGGTCCGCCTGCACAAGTTTGAGAAGAAGAAACACGAAGGACTAGAGAAGGAAAGCAAACCATCTCTTGAATTTTGACTTCCTGGAATGGGCTGAAACGACAAGCGCGCGTCTGCATGTGCAGAGACCCGCGGATGCCGTCCTTCTTGCACTCATTCTCATTTTGACAGTCGGTGATTGGAGAGAACGTCTTGCTCGAGATTTGTTGGAACGTCTCCGATCCACACATGTCACAGGTGTAGGCATTCACGAGAAGGAGAGGCTTGACTTCTGAGACGCGAGTGACAATTCCGCGAACACTAATCAGCCGTCCCAAGTGAGTGCTCTTGACATCACGTACTGCCAGCGCAATGTCAGATCGCAGAGGCTGAAAGTACAGATTACTAAAGTGATGATTAGTGCGATTTACACCACTCGGTGACGACGACACGCACTACCGCCGCAAGAGATGATCGGGAAAACCTTCCTGAACTTCTTCAGCTTGCTCGTTCCGTTCACGTCGTTGGTGGAGGATGACATCGATAACCTCGTCATGTTCACTTATGTCCTTTGTTGGAATTGGAAGAAGCTTATCAATGGCTTCGCAGAATAGCTGGACATAGCGCCGAGTATTATTTTGGATACGAGCCACAAGTTCGGTGACAGTTTTCTCGTGCTTAAGCGGGAGATAAGATACATGGACGATAAATAAGAGCTCAAATTCTCGCCTGATGGATGTCTTCAAGGTCAATGGTCAGCATCTGCTGCTCACGGTCTGCTATTCGTTGCTTGAGTACCAGGAATCAAAATGGGGCAAGACTTTGGACTTGATAAGAGTATACCAGCTGCTGCATATACTTGAGTCCCTTTGTCCTGGAACCAGCGCCCTGTTCATGATCATCGTCTTCCAGTGCAATATTTGCGAAATCTTGGTCCAAATCCTTGTCATGGCCGACATAAGCATATGTTGAAAGGAAGTTCCGTATTGTATCTGCGAAAGATGAGGGGGTGATGAGTACTATAATCATACACGCACCCAGCTCCTCGTCGTAGCTGACATTTATCTTAACGACTGGCAGAGACATGAATGATAGTTCGTGTGCAGTCGCGTCCTGCCAGAACGCGTCAAGGCACTGCACTGAGTTTTCAGTCACGTGAGCTGTTTCACGCGAGTACTTGTCCTCGCTATATCTACAGGATTCTGTGCGGGAATCCCACATACAACGTATGTAAGTTGGATCAACGGGACATGATACTAACAGGTCGCGCTATACTATATTACATCTTCATGTAAATCTCTGGAATCACCATGCATAGATGATAGCCCGATGCGAGTTGAACGTGATGTTTCCATCATGTGGGGGTACACTCGAGCAAACTGTATCCTTTCTCATCGCCAGCCTTCCAACTTTCAAGGGTGAACATCATCAGAGGCGACTGGATGACTTTATGGTTGTTTCTTGACCAAGCCACATGGACGTCTCTCAAGTTACCCAAAATGAGATCGAGTTTTGCCAGGAACCTGCGAAATACCACCTGATCACAACGAAAGTCGGTTGGATCGACGTCCTGCAACAATGTGCACTGATGCACAGACGACACAATATTACGTTGGTTTTTGTACTCGCAACAAAGATACACACCTCTTTCCCCGATAAAGACACGACGAGTTCACTGCCTTTCTCGTCTTGAAGTAGTATATACAAGCAGTAAAACCACTTGCAATGTGTTTCCATCATGTCATCACAATGTGGACATCGTTTGAAGGAAGGCGAGGGTCTAAAATTAGGGTGAACGTGGGTAGGTACCCGAGAACCCGGAACACTCACCTTGATTCACATTTAGTGCATCGTAAAACACACGCGTCCTCCAGGGAGAAGGGAAAGAAATCCATGGCGCGAGCTAACACTCTAAACGTGCCTGGAGCAGGTCTCGCAAGAACCTCTTGCAAAGTAGTGCTGTCTAGAATAGTCGATGATTGTTTGAGCGGTCCATGGGTTTCTTCGTGCGACTCATTTGGCAGCGCCGCCTGCACATTCGACATATTTTCCCTTTTCCATTTATCCTTGTTCCTACATGGGTATCTGAGCAGAACAATATGGACCATTAGGAATGTACCGACCTCTGCAACGTCTGGGCATGGTGGCTTGACGAGTCATGTAAGGGAACGATAAGTGTATTCTCCCCACCCAAGTACCCATGAAGGTCACCAGATGCACTCAAGCTTTTGATACGCAAGTTGTGGATGATGTACACGGAACCAGGCCTGAGATCCAATGAAATCTTGGCTTGACTGTCGTCCAATTTTATCTTCACCGCGCGATGTTCAAGGTTGTACGCCCAAATGGCCGTTGAGACAGTGGTCGGTAAGTCAGGATTAAATGTGTAGTCGGTGACATATATAAAATATCCATCCCGCGGGTTGAGGTCGATGTGGAGTAGCTAGCAGGAATACGGTGGGTACGCAAATAATTTCTGAGGAAACATAATACCTCGACAATGCAGGTAAGGAAACCTGTGTTGCCATCTACATCTTGAAGGAGCATTTCAGGGAAGATATGCAATGATGCCGACCCCGATGTAAGGCTGGATTTACTCGCCTCGAACTCCTTTTTTCTCCTGAGGATGATATTAGTTTGCGTTACCACTGGGCCGCGACATACTGACGCAAGAAGGGCTCGGAGATGTGGCCGCACCTCGAGTCTCGTTTCGTCTAGCTGAGTAACCTTTTCCGCGTGCTGCATCGTGGCTTCCATAAAATGGCTAGGATTCCACTTCGCCCGAATATTGTGCAAGTACCAATATTCACCAGGGTTCATTATCATTGCGATGTTTCTTGCTTCATCCCACATACTGCACTGCAACACCCGGTCGGACAGCTCGGGTGGACACCAAGGGGCTTGCACGGAGTGAGCCAAAGAACTGGTCGTATAGTCTGTAACATAAACAGTGGTCGCACCGCCGTGGCTATCAAATTTTCGTAGCACCTTCCAACGGAATATCAACAACGGACACGGCTAGGATACTGCTTACTCACCTCGACCGTACAATTGAAAAAACCATAAGGAGGGAGATCTGGTGAGGCTTCAGAAACCAGCAAATGCTGCCTGGGCGGAGGTCCTGAGCACTCCACCATAGATACATTTTTCCCTTCAAGTTTCTGCTTGGCTTTCCACCACTCTCCAATTTGTTGACAATATTCGAGCTCAATGCTACCCTGGAATGGTTCCCAGTATGGAGAAAATTCGTAGCCCATCCCATCGTCAATCAGTTCTTTCTCAGGAGCATTCCCTTTGTTGGGGGGCTGTATAGAATGCTTGGGTAGATCATAAACAGCCCAATGCAACTTGTCACCGTAGCCCGTAGCAGTCAGGGCGCCATTAAACTCAACAACCTATGGTGTGCAAGGTCACGGTAAATCAATGCAATTCGCTCATGTAAGTTATCGTTGTCGAACCTTGAGCTTACGTAGAATGACAATGTCATGATTTTGAACCTGCGGTAACCACTCCAGATGTTTCTTCTGAAAACAGTTCACTCTGATACTCTGTCGTGGTGAATCGACCGTGGACGGATCAACAAGAGTAAACGAGCGAATCCATGCTAGAAGACATGGTATGATCCTCGCCAGCCACACAGAATGTTCGATTACCTACCATTTGTTGTCGTTTTTCTTCCCGGGGTCACGGAGGTTACAACTCCGATGACATTGATCATAGAATGTCCCTTTTGAAGGTCACTGAGAGCAGTGAAAACGTCGCCCTAGGATTTATAATACAAGATGAACACCCAGCAACATGGCCATTGGATGACGAACCCTTTGCGTGCGAATGCCCGCCTTCAGTCGGAGGGCAGGGGCCCCGGCCTCACCAGAGATGGTCACTGTATTATCATGATTGCTTTCGCGCCCAAGGTCGATCACGCTGTCCTTCCGGGTAGGGGCTTCTCCGTTGGTGTGGATACTAACCTGACGGAGCTCTGAATGGCTATTAGATACACTGGTCAAGGTACCGTCATTCAGAGATTGGGGTTGTTCGTGGCAAGGCATGATGACATCAACTGGAGTTGAACCGCCTGCGTCATTTGCTAATTGGGAGGAAGTCGATATCTTCTCCTTATGCAGTCTTCGTTTCTTTCGTGCTCTCGATTTCGAGGAGCGACCGGCTTTTTCTGTGTTAGTCTCCTGAGCCCGTCGCGTCGATTGAGCAATAGCTGCGCCATCCCCGCCTGCAATTAACGGTGGACGAGATCGATCCGCCTCGACGCCTTCACCGTGACGACAGACGACATCAATTGTGACCGCCTCTGAGACAGTGGGAATCATGCCAGAGTTGTACCATTCGTCTGTGTTCCCTGCAGACTCTAAAATATACGTTAGTGTACAGTTGTCAGCCTAGCTGTGAATGCACTTACCCGTCCATGTGTCAATAACTTTGCCTGTATTAGCACCACTCAGATACTTTAAGACGACACCGTCGGGAAACCGGAGGACGATCGGAAAGTAATGCGGGGCACTGGATTCCTTGCGGCGATCAACCTTCATCCCTCTGAGGGAGAGGCAGATGCGTTCATGTGGTCGAAATGTGAACCCATCTCTGTGAGGAAGTTCCAGCTCGAAGCGGTAGAGAACAGAGTCTTCCAAAACTTCGAGATTGATGCGGTGTAATCCATTTCGTGGTGGCCATATCATAAAAACCTTGCCTTCAATGTATCCTGAATCGTCGTTCTCGATGTGCAGGAGCTCCTTGGGGTTTCGCTTGCGCAGGAAGTAAGAGTGCAAACAAGGTCTGCTTGAGCGATCGTCTACGTGCAAGTTCATCCTAGTGGACAGGCTTGGATGTGGCCCCCGAATAATATGACCAAATACACCGGGCAGATGGGGCGTGTTCTAAATTTGCCCTATCACGAGTGACATCAGCGAGATATTTTGCGACATCAGTGCGTTTGTCCAAACTGTCTCGTCGCGTCACAAGTAGGCTGCCCATGTACATGGAATATATTGTCTGTAATGCGAGTCAAGGGGCGCCATACCCTTCTTGTGCATAAATATCATCATCCAAGTCCTCCCCATCATCTGCGATCACCCGGTCCATGTCCTCTTCGTCGCTCTTGTTGCTCTCGTCATCATGTTCGCTGCCGTTGTCCCTGTTGTTGTCATTTCCCTCCATCACCCGTTCCCAATCCTCTAGCTCTTCTTCTTCGACCTCGTTCCCTTCCTCTCTGTCCTCTCCTGGATCCATCTCGATGTCGTCATCCTCCACAGGCCGTCCAGTATCCTGCTGGAGGACTTCGTTCCAGTCGTATGTTGCTTTGTGACCAATGCAGCCACCTCGAAACCTCATGAACATGTCACGGTCAACGAACCTAAGGAGAATAAGGATACAAGATTTCGATGTAGGTAGATTGCTTACATGTTAATGTAGTAATACTTCCAATCTGGAGTCCACTCGTCCTCATCTTTTTGCAAGCGAACTTTTGAGGGTCCGAGGTCTTTTGTGCGAAAGTGCGCAAAGGCGGGGATGAGATGTACCCCACGAACGACTGAATCAGGATCAAGGAATCCGAATGCGTCAGATCCGCTCTCTTCACCAAAGAATTGAAGCCGATGGAGGCGCTTCTCTCCCCAACCACAAGGGTAGTTGATGTCTCGACGGAACCAGCGCACGAAGAGGACGTTCATGCGGATGGGAGCCAAGAATGGCAAGTGCAGGGACTCGCGTCGCTGTACCATCAGATGAAATACATGTATGACACGAGCATACCAATACGGGTGACTACGCTCGTCTTCATGGGACAAAACCATAACATCCGCTCGAGTGAGAGGGTTAATCGTGTCCTGTTCGCGTCGTAAATCGTACGTAGTGTAGTTGACTCGCACCATCGTATGGAAATATATTCGGTTGTTTTGAATGTTGATGCATCGTCGGTCTTCATCCGAAAAGTCGTACTCGTCACCTTCATATGCCATTTCACGTGCACGAGCAAGTAAATAGTCATGGAGACGAGGGAGAAAGCCCTATAAGTCTTGTTAGTAGCTTGTTATACGAAAATATTTCACATACCATGAATGCAGGGTCACCTCTCCGTTCCCCTGGCCATGCAGTAAGGTCTCTACTGCTGCGGGAAGACTGGGCGATGTGATAATGCTCGCTCGGAGACGTACGGGGGCGGTGTGGTGGTAAGCTATCTTGCTCGGCCGCCAACTTTGTTCGCGCATCGTTAACCCTCTTGATAAACCGCTCGATTGCCTCTTGATTGGCGATACTTTTGACCATGGTCTCCTTCCTTTTTCCAGAGCGCGGGAACCGTCGTTTCAAACGACGATGTTCAAGTTCACCCTAGAACATATTTAGTTCAAACGAAGGCTCAGAAACATACCTCTTACTGTTTGAGTTGTGTAGTTGTCTGTTGTTCCATAGCGACGGATTGTGTTTGGATAGTCACCAAGCACATGGTAGGTTGACAGGTTCAACGTCTTCGTTTTCGGTTTGCTGGATCGTGAAATAGAGGCCGAATGCGGCTGTTGAGCAGCTAGAGCGGCGACACGTCGTCCACGGGACGCATGCTCTTGAGGCAGTTCAACCGTGTGGTAGTACTGGCACGTCGTATGTTGAAACCTTCGCACTGACTTTCCAAGATAGCTTGTGGCAGCATCGAAGAGGGTCAGGGTATCTTCAGTATGGAGTCGGAGCTTTGCAAATGCGTGCCATGTTGCGAGATCAAAAAGGAGGTCCAGAACAATGTTGTTGTGATTGGCTGGCAAGAGTCCCTCAAAAACGGGGATTGCACACTAAGTATGTCTATTAGCAACATAAATTTGATCGGATGCGCATACCTAAAGGAGATCTTCAAAGTCCCGTGCAGCGAGACGCTTCATTGCTGATGCGTTCTTGTGAAACCGGCGAATTGTCCCTCGACTAAACGTAGGAACTCATCTGTACCTAAGTTCAATTTGGTCTAAGTGCGGAAATAGGAAAAACGGCCTTCCACACCCCAAGTTCGAATTCATGTAGGATATCTACAACAAATAAAAGAAAATAGTTGAATGCTTCATCTTCGGCTTGAATACATTCAGAGAAAGCGTTCTAGTAAATAGATGAGCGATACTGAATAGTCCAGTAACGAGGGACTCACAATGGCTGGTACAAGGGACTCGCTCTGCAAGAACTCCTTGGTGCGCACTCCGTTGATGCTTGCACCGTGTTTGAATATCAGCTTACGCGCCTTGGAAACTTTCTGTTTGCGTGCATCATCATCTTTTCGAGGGGCCTGCTCTCGTGTTGTCAAGTCAGACGGCATCCCCATTTCCGGTATGTCAGCTTTCTTGACTAGGCAACGGGGACAAGGAAACTGGCCGAGGAACTTGATACACGTTAATAGGATTCTGAGAGGAGTGTCACGCTATGCTTTGACCGATGATGTGTCACTTACTTTTCAGGGTAGTCTGCAGAGTAAGTAAAGAGACGAGGAAAAATACAGCGCATGATACCATCACCACAACAGATCACAAGACCGGACTCGTATGCTTGCGTAAATGGCTCATCGAGGAGAAGCTTCCATACTGCTTGCATAAGCTCACGCTTGCAATGACTATATACGACGTCTGAGGACCTTTCCTGGAAATGATGGCTATATTCATCTTGGAAGTTATCGGGCAACTAGAGGGGTAAATTAGTAGGGAAGACAAAAATCGGGGACAGCGTACAGTGGGTATATATGCCATATGATGAGCTGCTGCTGCGGTGGGCCTCTGTTACGATTTTCCTTTCTTCTCATCCTTTCTTCTCGTCCTTTCTCCATTTATATGTCGTCATTTCATTGTTTATACCTCGTGTTCACTTTGAGTGTGTAAGGTCATCGTTGGGTCGTGTCGTCACATAATACCAAACGTATCCTCCCTCTCGCCGGCTTACTTTAAGCCCTCGAGCTCCTCCCTTGCTTCCTCATACCTCTCCGAGCGCGACGAGACATTTTGCCTCGCCCTCGCAACATTCGCCCTCAAAACCTCAACCCCTGAAAGTGTCGAGCCTTAACCTCCGCTTCCCCATTC
>JBBPQW010000299.1:0-25506 GCA_038092695.1 Boletus rubropictus
ATGTTCCAACTGCCCGTTAAATAGGTCTTGAAATGCGCCGGAACATTCACCGAGGTCGAGGAACTCGATATCAGGAAAAAGATGTCCAACGAGTGCTCCAGGATTACCCCAAGCAACAGCGGAAAATCGATTCAGCGTATGAAGGTGACGTTGTGAAAAATCGTCCATGGTGATTCGTGTTAACGGTGGGATGTAGAGAGAGAGGGGGGATTTATACATAACCCCTAATCGTATATTGCATTAGAGGATTGACTCTATATGATTACTAATCATACGGTGGTGAATGTGTAGTGATCGAGTGCGATATCCCTTTCTACCTTCATATTCAACCTGTATCTGAATTCAAATCTTAATTGGAACCAGTATTCAACACTTGGTGCGTCGTCGTCGTGGTTGGACTGCCGCGTGCAACCGTTACAGCAAAAGGTAGAAATACTGAATGACTAGCATTCAGTTTCACGGACAGTATATATATGTACTAGTTACGGGGATCTAGGCAAGCCAGCGTGTTTACAGCTTGCTCGTCTGAGGAGGAACTAGTTTCTTGACCCCAACCCCGGTCTGGGGAGTCAGGACATCTGATCCACGGTGGACGAGACGGCACCTGGGTTTTGGTACTAGTTGGTTTGCCTCTTGAGATGGCCAGACTTGCCGTTTTCCTATGTATTTAACTCCACCTGTCCCATTTCCCCATCTCTAGAGCCCCCCCTCCAAGTCGCACACAACTTCCTCGATGAAGAGCAAGAAGGGGCACTCCACGAGACATCTTCTAACCATGTATGCTTCACGGCTGGAATAGACCACAAGAGTGCGCTAATCGTTTTAGATGATGGCTGACCATGAGTCAATGGGCTCGGAACAATACTCACAAAATCACCGTGAGGGTCTTGGTTCTCCAATCGCTCTGATAGAATCGACTGGAGAGGGACGAAGGGTGCACGGGCGATCAACACACACGATCCCTTTCCCCATCAGTCCAGATGCGACAGTGGAGGAATATCAGTTTGCTATTCGTGCGGCCATTGTCGGTTGCGAGCTTGGCACAGTCATTGCAGCCAGTAACGTCTACTTTGGCCCGAAGGCATGTCATTCGCTATATATATAAGTCTCCTCACCACGCCAGACTTACTGAACTTTTGGAGCGCGACCTTCGAGATTCTAAAACCCCTGTCAACGGTCCTTTTGGAGGCGGTTACTTTTGCACCCAAGGAAGATGGCACCTGTCGCGTCGGCAGTGGCACTCTTTTTGAAGGAGCTCGGAGTGTGAGTGCGCGCTCGGAATGACCCCGCTAGAGAGTATTTCCCGACCCCCCTCAGAAAATAAACCCAGTTTCGACCACAATGACCAAGTGTGTTGTTTTGCGACCACGGCGGGATTTCGTCGCGGAAGGGGATCATTACCCGCTATTCAGACGGTCGCTGGCGTCTCGGGAGCAACGTATGGGACGACAGTTGAATTTGTTATGGATGGGGAAATGAGAGGGGTGATTTGGTGTGGACAGCAAGGACGCTCTCTTGCAGCACTGCAAAATAGTGTCGCGACGCGGTAACTCAAGAGCGTCGAGGTTTGTTTCATCCATTTCTCAAATAAAATACATTTGATTCGTTCGTACGATTATTACAGAAGCGTGCATCCAACTACAAGACGGGTAACATACGCAACATGGCATCATCCGTCAAGGAAGAGCAGCATATTGCATCATAATATCATGGAGGAAACAGAATACAAGGTGACAAAAGAAGAGAATAGAGAAACCTTGGGCAAACAGGGACATAAAGTCATCAAACCACGTTAACACCTGCAGGTACAGCGATTTTCACGTGTTGAGCACAAACATCAAGGTGCCTCTTTTCGGCTTCCCAGTCTCTGAAGAAATAAGTATGACTACGGGATTGCAATATAAGACCTTTGAATACGTACGGCTTGTTAACGATACTGTCAGAACCAGTGTAGATAAGGGCGTCGTAAAGCAGAGCTCCCGCCTGCATTCCCAAAATCGGACCGAGGAATGGGCACCAAATCCAGTACTGATTCCTAAAGTCAAACACTGGGGAGGATGAAACATGCTGTTGTTGTCAAGTATAAGATGCTTACCAGCTTTGCCGTATCCAACCATGGCTGTCAAAAGGCGCGGTCCGAAGTCACGGGCAGGATTGATTGCATAGCTTGTTTCCATGCCGAAGCCGACCCCTATGCCAAGGATAGTGAAGAAGAGTGCCAGAGGGACGAGACCTTGTGGAGGTGGGCCATTCCGCTTATCTGTTACGGTCAAGATCGCAATAACCAGCAAAGCGGCTCCCAAAAACTAGAGATGGGTGAACTCATATAATATGCATAAATCAAAGTGGAGATAACCTCAGAAAAGAAGCAAGAAGCGGAGCTCATGTAGTCCGCCTGAATTGTGATTAGCTCAACATGTCAACCGAGGAGTTGAAGCACACACCGCATATGCCCCGAACAGGTTGCCGGTGCCAGATATAGTGCGGATGCCTTTCCCACCTTCGTAAAGGTCGATGGCACGATAGTAATTGGCGTAAACAACAGTAGCACCACAAACACCTCCAAGGAGCTGGGCTATGATGTAGAAGGGGACTTTTTTCCAGGGGAAGTTGCGGACAGACGCCAAGGCAAGAGTGACCTAGTGAGAAATAAGTCCATGACTGTGCAGTAAGTATAATGCAACGTGCCGCTGGGTTAATGTGACCGCCAGAAATTCCACTACAGGCCCATACGCCCATGGCCACACCTGTCGTATGTCAAAGATGCATCACCTACGTGGTAGTAATATCTCCTACCGACAGCCCAGCCCAGGTTAAGAGAGAGAAATTCCTACCATCAAAGTGTCAATGTTGAACTGCCAATGAATAGATCATCTCCAGACTGACCCCTTTGGGACTAGAGGAGACAGCGGGGTTGGATGATAGAACAACTTGACAATTACCACCGCAACCAAAGATGACAAGGATCATAGTTCCAAGGAACTCCGCAGCTGGCTCTCGTATGCATTCCCTAGTGAGAGGTATGAAGGAGCCGAGACGTCTCAAAAGTCTGCCCAACCTGATCCCTGACCAACAGTTAGGATACTGCGTGCAGTGTTCACAGTCCGTGAATGGAATGATATCCTGTGCGCCAGAGACGTATTTGGAATTATTTAAGCTCGATGTATGAGAGCGGGTTGCGGAATTTTCAGTAATTTCATCCATGTCGTGAGACGGAGTGGTGGAAGGACGGAAGAATAGTCTAGCACGCAGAGGATGAAACCCTCTTGAGTGGCTCTTATAGGCAGAAAGCTGCCTATTTTATCGATAGACCTTGGTTGCCACTCGGCAGAAACCGCGATTGGTAGATCCAAACAGGTGTGTGGTTGATCCGGAGACTTGATTTTCATTACGCTACGTAGTCCAGAAAAGCAGTAGTTGGCGGGGTTGGGAAGGAGTCGGACAACTCCTCAATACAGAACGAGCTCCCTAAAACATGAACGTTAGACAAATGAACTACCTGTGACGGGCGTCTCAGGGTAAGGATCGCGTCCACATGGACCCGACATGTTCTCTGCCTTTGATCTTGTTTCACAGCGGCGGATATGGTCGAAATTTACATCTTCTCCGATCATCACCGAAAGCTAACTTCTATGCGCAGGTTTGTAAAGAAATTGTATGCATATTCATGTCCGTGGGCGTCTATATTGTATTTTCATCAGCATATTCCTGTAGTAACATTCCTTCTTACGACGTAGATATGCAGTTTCCCGATCCCTGACGTTCAGGCTCGGCCCACATAGACCGAGGATGGAAGGGATAGAGCGTGGCTGACGCGGACACTTCCGACTGTTACGGTGAGCAAGACCTTCGTGGGACCTCTCGCGAAGAAAGAAGCTCATCTGGACCTGACTCTTGATCAGACTGGACCTGGGATGTAGTGACGCAGTTTCAGGGACGTGTCCATTCCACGGTCCTCGGGCATACAACTATCGGACCGAAGTGACCTATATCCCATCGATCGCGACAGAATGCAAACTGGTGCTTGGAAATACCATGCATTTATCTCGTGCGTGTGTATCGCAGTCATCGTTGGTGCAGAACCTTGAATGGGATGGAAATCACCTTCACGAAGGTCTCCAAACCCCACAGACTCACCAACGAGATCCACAATCCACAAATGCGAGCACGTAGCCTGTTGGCGACGCCCTTGGGATCTACCGTAACGTTCCCTGTACCCTAATCGGAAAGCCGGTTTTGTCCGCGAGACGCGTTGTTTGATTGGACGGGATCCATTGGAGTAGGCTGTCTTGGCGGGTTTGGCGATTTGTTTCAGGAGCGACCTATAGGGTGTCCACGGGGAAATGAAGACAGCTTAAAACCTGTTCCACTGAGGTCCTTTCCCGGCAGATTCCGAGGTTGGCACCCGCTGTAATAACGTAATAACGGACTCCTGTTCCGCATGCTCAGCCGGCTGAACCAAGTTCGTGTCGCGCTCGTCTCACTTGCCACGAAGGCATTTCCTACGACCGGTATTGACGTATCTCACTATCGCTCTGCAATGACTTCAGGTACCGATTAGACGTCATGTTATGGCAAAGGAACTCATCTTGTCTGTGGGATAGCATCGCAGCAGCCTGAGATTGCCACGTTTGCAGCGGGTTGTTTCTGGGGTGTAGAGCATATCTTTCTGAAGCATTACCCACCCTCCCAGAGGAAGGGTGTCTTGAAGACCACAGTAGGATATACTGGGGGAAAGGATTCGTCGGTCAACCCAAGCTACAGAGATGTGTGTACTGGCACGACGGACCATGCAGAAGCATTGAGGATTGAGTTTGACCCTTCTATTGTCACTTACGACGAGCTCGTCGGTGAGCACGGTGGTAGCGTGTATGCTCCTCTTTCTCGGACTGATGCAGCTTAGAGTTCTTTTATCGTGCACACGATCCAACCACCGTGAACAGACAAGGAGCGGATATCGGTACCCGTACGTCGCGAGGGCTATGTGATTGTATGACTCCTGATCGTTATATGTGTGCAGAATATCGATCTGCCATCTTTACTCACACTCCCGAGCAAGCAAGCATTGCAAAGCGCGTCACTGAGGATGTCCAAGCCAAGTATTTTATCCCCAAGGGAAAGAAGATTGTCACGGAGATTCTTCGGGCTGGACCGTGGTACAATGCAGAGGACTATCACCAACTCTACCTCTTTGAGAATCCACAGGGGTACCAATGTCCTACCCACACATTGCATTGGTGATGATTGCATACAGTACCTTGGCTAGCATCGGGGACAGATGTACCAAATCCATGTATTGGTATCAGGAATTGAACACAAAGAACGCCTCAGAGGAATGCAAGCCCGTCCCTTTTTGGTGTAACAAGGAGGGTGGTGCCGAACGGGCGATGTCAACGCGAACCCGCCGTTAGAGACGAGGATAGCTCAACTCCCTGCACCGTCGTTTCTCTTCATGGGCGTTTATGATTGTGGAAGAATCGAAAGGACCGACAATTGAAAACCCGTCGCTTTTATACGGACAGCGCGTGGGAACGCATTACATGCACCCCTGCCAGATGCTCGTATGCGTATTTTGTAGTGTAGGGTTGGGGAGGCCTGGTCTTGCACTTGTCGAGCCACCCTCTCGCGTGAGATTTTCAGCAGCGGAAGCAGGCTAGTATGTATTTATAATCAGTGAAGGACTGGTTGAACATAGAAGTAGGCAAGAGAGAAGCCTTCGAGCAAGCCCTGACCGATGTCCACTGAATCCCACGGTCAGACCCGTACACCGTGCATACTTCGGTGTTACCAGGGGTCTGTCATTCCGCACACCGTACCCCGTGGCACCCGCAGACCCGTACCCGCGGTGTCTAGCGCACCCGTGTCCTAGCCTATTGTAGTGGTACCTAGAAATCATTTGTGCTCAGATGTCCTGTAAAGCATCATTGTGACCTCTTCAGTTGGACGGAGGTTGATATGACATGTCCTATTAACCCCGGTTGATTTCGCAGATTTTCAAAGGATCCAAGCTCCGTTATCTTTCACGTTAGCCCCGCAGCATCAAGGGTCACCCGCTATAAGTAGTCTTCCATGCCGGCAAGTTCAGGTCCACCCCATCATGACTTTTTCAGACACTACAAGTGAGAAACTGGCACATTTGCACAAGAACCATGTACATGCATTGTCGACCAAGGAGGTAGACACTGGTGCACAGATTGTCGCTGGCGTCCCAGCCGAGCTGGATCCTGCAGAGTCGACACGCGTCAGGTCTGCGGCAACAAATTTTATCGTCATTGTCTTCCACTAACTTGGCACACACACAGGAAAAAGATTGATCATCATATCCTTCCAATGATGTGCAGTGAGTTCTCGTTCCGTGCTTTTTTGAAATGGTCTGGTCGAGGATATGTTGTGCAGCGCTCTACTGGTGAGCGGGTGACGCTTTAACCGGCTGGTTTGTTCATTCCTCGTTGCAGGATTCAGTTTATGGATAAAACTACACTTGGTAGTTCTGCGATTCTTGGCATAGAGTAAGAATTTTGGTGACACGAACGCGACATTTCGCCTGACAAATGACAGCCAAGGCGCCCATCTATCAACCAATCAGTAAGTACTTGTCGCCATATGAAGTCTCTTTATGCGGTGGCTCTAATGCGGCATTCTATAGGTACAATTGGTGCTGCTAACCTACCTCTTAATGATCACCTACAAGCATCTGATGTTTTGTCTCCTCAGGCTTGGGACGATATTCTATATCAGTTACTTTGTCTTTGAATACCCCCAAAATCTTGCCCTCCAGCGGTTCCCCGTTGGCAGATGGATGAGGTACGTGTCGCGCAACCATATAGCCGCACCGTCTATCACTCACCCTGCATTTAGCCTCAATATATTCGTCTGGGCCATATCACTGATTTGTCAAGCTGCCTGTACCAATTTCGCAGGGCTCTTTGTGTGCAGATTCTTCCTAGGGATGTGTGAGGGTTCCATCACGGCGGGGTTCATGATTGTCAGTTCCATGTTCTACACGCGCAAAGAGCAGACAGTACGGTTTGGATATTGGTGTGAGTACGACTCGTCGTCAGGCGTTGTCAACTCTGCTGATGATTAGCTAGTCTTGATGAATGGGACAGGTTAATCACATGAACTGGATCATGGGCAAGGCTGACTCGTACAACAGCCCAAATCATCTCTGGTTTCATTAGCTTTGGATCTCTGCACATTAAAACCACTGGATTTGCTCCGTGGCAATGGTGAGGTTTTGACTACTGGGAGATGATTGGGGAAAATTGATTGTCTGGGCAAGGTTGATGGTCATCACTGGGACTATAACACTCATCGTAGCAATCCTCTACTGGTATTGCGGTCTTCCTGGCTCATACCTCGACTGACTATGTATTTTAAAGGTTCTTCTTCCCCGATTCTCCCACCAATGCATGGTTTCTCACACCGACTGAGCGTGCGACGGCAGTCCAGCGCCTGAAGGTAGGAAACTTATCAAAGGTATACCTATCGCCACCATGTATTGACTGAACCCTCTAGGAGAACCAAACCGGTGTGGAAAACAAACACTTTAAGAAGGAACAGTGCGTCCTCATACATTCATGGTCTTCTTTCGCATTTGAAGATAAACACAACGCAGGATGATAGAGGCGCTCCTAGACCCCAAAACATGGCTCTTTGCGCTCTTTTCCGCCTTGGACAACGTACCCAACTCGCTCACGAATCAGACCCAGATAATCATTT
This sequence comes from Boletus rubropictus, assembly GCA_038092695.1. NCBI lineage: Eukaryota > Fungi > Basidiomycota > Agaricomycetes > Boletales > Boletaceae > Boletus > Boletus rubropictus. Next base: position 7,723 of record JBBPQW010000299.1, read on the forward strand.
CATCCTTTGGTTTTAATAACCTTGACACGACGCTTCTCGGATGTGTTGGTGGGGTTGTTGAGATCATAACGATCTGGACAGGAGTGACTCTTGCGGCTCGGATTCCCAACGGTCGTGCCTACGTTGGTGCAGTATACTTCATTCCATCCCTCGTTGGAGTATTGATGATCGAGTTTTTACCGTGGAGCAATCGAATTGGCTTGCTCTTCGGGATCTGGCTCGTCGGTATTAGTACCACCGGATTTGTCTTATCCCTGTCTTGGTTGACCAATGTGACGGCGGGACACACCAAAAGGGTTCGTCGTCCAACTTCTGCTGTATCCCTCTCAGATGTGGTGTGTACGATGATGTAGATCACAACAAACGCCGTCATGCTCTGTGCCTATTGCATTGGAAATGCAGCGGGTCCATTTATGTGGCAGGCACGATATAAGCCAAGGTACGTCCTTTCGTCCTTCCCTTTCCTTTTCCCCCCTGACTCATGTTACGATGGGGCGGATTGCGTTCGTGCAGGAACCGTATTCCATGGATCATCATTGGCATCTGTTACATCGTCTGCCCGTTGTTGTTGTTGGTCATCCGCTGGATGTTGGCGCGGGAAAATGCACGACGGGATGTTGAGCCGATCAAAGAAGAAGAGATATTCTTTGTTGAGAAGGAATCAGAGGACGGGACACGAGTGCAGGTCAAGGTGGACAAGGTATGGTGTTTATGCGTCCACTGTCCCCCTCCCCCCTTTTTTTTTTGTCTTGGAGTGGACAGGGTATTGACGGTGATCCCCAACAGGCGTTCATGGATTTGACCGACAGACAGAACCGCGATTTTAGATATGTGCTTTGAGGAAGGAGCGTGCGTTGTCATTGATAGCGCAGCACCTGGGACTCGCATTGGAAAATAGCTCTCCGAGTTGTCAGAAACTCTTCTACCGTTGCTCTCCCGAGCTAGCAGTTAAACCATGCACTCCTGTGTTTCCTTTGTTGGTTACTGCCATACGGTACACTTTCCTAATTCTATTCAAGTTTCGCGAATCGAGGGGGAGGCACGCTTCGGTCGTTTCGCTCCTTGAGACGTTGCAGATTGGAATGGGAATCGTATATATATCGTGAAGTACATGACGCACACGGTCGGATTCCATTCAACGCATTCTTCCCTGAACTTTTCGGGTGCCCTGATCATGCGAATCATTCAGTCTTTGGCCATGCAAAGCGGTTTTGATATTTCTAGAGTATCCGCATGAAACTATACCACCTTGTTAGCCACGATTAAACGCACGAACGAGTGCAAGCGATGGCTCGAGCCGGCCAGGCAACATCAACGTAGCGAACCTCCCCGCTTTTGCATACTCGTTCACCGTGGGGACACCCCAGAGCACCAACCATCCAACCATCCACACCCGGCCCCAGATGCCGCCTACCAATCTTCCCGTGGTTTTCTTCCAGACACATTCTAGGATAACTCCAACGCCGTTCATCACCCAGAAACCGACCAGAACGATTGTGTTTCCCCCTCCTCCAGATGATCGCAGTTCGATGTCGTGAAAGATGCCAGAGATGAGGAAGGCTCCGAATAGGCCACCAAGTCGGCCAAAGAGGTAACTGAACGGTTGACCACCCAGGGTCAAGACCATGTCACGCATCATTTGATGCCAACGACGGCCCCAGAGTTCGCTCAGAGAAGTAGACGACCAAGGAGAGTCAAAAAGGGGTGGCCATTGAGTCGGATGTTGATGAAACAAGATGACGCAAACGATCGCCAGGAACTGGTAGCTGTACTGTATAGCAAAGTACGCCGTCGAGGCTGCCAGGGTTGATATGAGCACGGATCGCAAGAGTTGGAGAGTGGGGGGAAGGGATTGGTCGAACAGAGAGCCACCTTTGAGTGAGCCGAACGTTTCGGGGGACAAGATGCGAATGATCTGCACACAGGCGTCGAACGCCAAGGCGTGAAATGCGACGGCCACTGCTGACAACAGTACGAAAATGACGCGTGAGTTGGTTTCGAAGGCGGGTTTAGAAACAATGAGTCCTCGCGACCAATTCCATCCAATACCTCGCGGGTTGATCAATAAGTCCCAGGTGTTCCAACATGCGGTAAGAACGCTATTCGAATTCGAACTTGTTCGACTGTTCACGAGACTACGACGTCGGTATCGCATTCGTGCAAACGCCCACACAGCAGAACGCGTCGAGAAGGAACACATTTGAATCTGGCACGACCCCATTAATTGGCGTGAAATACAGAATGAGTAATACTCAACGATGAGAATGCTGTTCATCTGGGCTTTCGTCGGGTCGCCCCCGGACACATCCACCAAGGTCGCACGCCAGGCTAACCAAACCGTGACAGGCAAGAATGCCAAGCGGTAGAAGCGCGTCCCGTCGAGTTGAACCAGAACACCCATCAAATACTGGCACACGAAAGGAGGAAGGATATACACAAGAAAGGTAGCCATTTGTGACGGTACAAACACGCTGTCGACAATACTTGAGATGCCACACCAAATCGTTAGGAGCTTGCTTCATGCGCAAGACGAGGGGCTGACCTAGCTCGTGAAGCCATGATGCGGGCCACAGGGATGGATCCAGCGCATCAATCCTGATAACACCCTCATTTTGACTTGTAACCGCAGTTCGTCCGAGCCTGTGTCGATAGTGGAAATGAATGAGATACGAAGCCGAGTTCAATCTCCGCTCCGCACAATAACCGTGGAGAAATCGGACACTGAAAAATTGAAACTCAGATCGGCATCATTTCGACGCTCGGCATATCGACGAGTGGCTGTGCAGCGGCCAAGCTCGTTACAATGACTGGCTGACAGCTACCTACAGTATTCAACGCCTCCAGGAAAAACATTTACCCACTGGCAGTGTGTAGTGTCCTTACCGCATCATTCCTCCATGAAACGGTCTCACGACCAAGGGTACAAGACGTTTTGGTAACCAAATATTAATGACAAATCACGCTGAAGCTCCACCGGGATGAAAGAAGCGCCAAGGCTCACTCACACACCTTTCGCGCAAGATGGCTACACAAGCAAGGTCAGTTTCCTTGTGTTCACTACGAGGAGCAATTCTCATAGCTTCAAAGTGTCGAAGACGTATTCGCGATGTCGCACAAGATCGGCCTCACATGGCATACCTTTCTTGCGCGCATCCTTCCGCCTTTCGTGTGTCAGTACTTGATGGGAGTACTCGTTCAGCTCGATGGAACACGCTTCTATCGCCTCGCACTCTTGCCTGTCGTCGTCTGGCTTGCTTGGCGTGGTGCGTTCATCGACATGTCGCAAGGCGATCCCAAACAAGCTCAGATGAATACCGTACTCATCGTGAGTACACCGACCTAGCGTTGTTTGCCATTCAGCCGTTCCATTCCAGACTCATATGTGCTCCATCTCAATGCGCTGTACCGTTTGGGCTGTTGCCCGAGAGCGTTTTCGTCGTCAAAGTCCTGCGACGAGACAGAACGGATCAAGTTCGGAGAGCATTCACTCGGCGTTCTGGAATGCCTGTGACTTGATGTTCAGCGTGCGTGGCATCGGATGGAACTGGCCGCAAGGACTCGTGCTTCCCAAGTCCGCCTTTGAAACGGATTCTCGAGTAACTTTCGTACTGTTGTCGGTGGTCCGATTGGCCTTTCATGCCTTTGGTTTCGACGCATGCCTTCAGATCATCCGTATCTTGTCTCCGGAGACGTTTGGCTCACTCAACGGTGGTTCTCTGTTCGATAAGACCCTCCCGCCCCATCTGGAACTCTTGCGAGCTGTGTTCGTGTCCTCCTTGACAGCCTCGGTGGCGTATTTTACGATACAATGGAGCTACCAACTTCTAGCAATCGTATGTATCATGCTACTCCAGCAACTTCCCTCCCAATGGCCACCCCTTTTCAATGCTCCGTGGTTGTCGACTTCCTTGAGCGACCTTTGGGGGCGTCGATGGCATCAGATGATGCGTGAACTATTGGTGACGCTCGGTATGCGGCCGTTCAGTTTCCTGTTTGGCCGGGTTGGAGGCCTGTTTGGAGCCTTCCTCGTCTCTGGCATCTTTCACGCCATAGAACTTCGATCCTTTGGGCGAGGTGGCAACTCGGCGACCCTCATCGGTTTCTGGGTGATGAACGGTGTCGGAGTTGTGTTGGAGCGGATGTGGAAAGCAGCGACGGGGAGACCGGTTGGTGGTGTTTGGGGCAGGATGTGGACGTTTGGATGGTTGGCTCTCTGGGGGGTTGCGGTGGTGGATGAGTGGGCCAAGGCGGGGCGGCTCGGGGCGTTGCGCTTGCCGGGTGAAGTTGAGCCATCGCGTGCGCTGGTGGAGATGGTTTGGCGGTGGTGTAGCTGAAATCGTGTACTCGCTCGGAATTGCGAACGGAATAGGCGAAACCAATCTTTCTGTGCACACGACGTGGCTTGGAGATGGACAAGCCCAACGTTGCTCTATGTCAGCACGTTCCTCACACCAAGTCCCACTAATCCGAATGGCAAACCCGACTTTTCTTCCGACCCTCCCTCACTCCGATGTAATCCAAGCGGCCCAGGTACTTGCACCAACATCCGATCTGCAGAACTGCTCTTGCCTGATCCCATCCAACTGCGCAGCTCATACAACAGGCCTATTCTCCTTCCAGCGCTGGCTCTTCAGACGCCCAGCGTCGTCTTCAACAGGAGCTCTTCGACATCCAAAAACGAAACGAGGCCTGGGGCTTGGTCATACCCTTTCTAAATCATGACGACGTCAATGTCCAGTTTTTCGGCGCACATACCGTCCAGGTCAAAATCGCCAGAGATTGGTACGCCACCGATCATGCACGCTGGGCTCGTCGGCTGACACACCATAGGGATACACTTCCGGCGGACAACGCTACTTCTCTACGCGATCTGGTGCTCGAACTCACATCCCATTCGATCGTGTCGGGGAGGACCAAAGTCATCCTTCGCAAGTTATTCGTTGCGGTAAGATGACTAGCTTTGGATGTTCCGCTCATCTGTCTAACAGACGCTGTTAGATTACATCGTTGGCATTGAAAATTGCTCCGGGTTCTCCGTCAATATGGCCGGATTGGATAGTGTCGACCATCGAGTTCTTGTCTAACCGGGGAACCCCTACGGAAAGTTTACTTGATTTCCTATGCATCGTTGCAGAGGAAGTCGAGACAGCCGACTTGATTGGCACGAGCAAGTAAGTATCTCACCAGTTTTCTCCCCCTGCATCCCAGGCCGATGTTCGAGTCAGAATGCAGATGCAACAGACTCTCCTTGACGCGGCCCCACTCGTCGTACAAGCCGTAGTCACGATAATTACTCAACCTCGAAGTCGAATGCGCGTTTGTGAGTTGGACTCCGCGCTCAAATGTCTACAAGCGTGGATGTCCGTCCTTCGTGGAAAGTACGTGTCGCACCATGGGGGTACTCATTGACTGACTGGTGAGGTTCGCGACAGTGATATCACTCCGCTGATCCCAATGTTAATCTCGCTACTGACCCCTCCGTCCCTGGAGGCTGATATTGATCACGAAGTATTCTCTCCGGCCTCGGATGCACTGCAAGAGATCATGACGCGCTCTTCGTTGGCTGGTGGTGCCGGTGTCATGTCGCTTACGCTTCCGCTGCTCGTTTGGGTTGACACATGGGGTCCTCGAATCCTTCAATCTGGTGCGTCATGTGTGCTGATTGTTCTCCCCTGTTATCATGTTGACATCTAAGTACCATATAAATTGCAGGCGGTGGAGCTTCGGACCTCTCTCACTCTCTGTGCAAGCTCATTGTCACGCTTGGTGACCACTCGAATACATACTTTGCTGCCAATATCACTTCACAACAGCCAGTAGCAGGCTCTCCGCACACACGATCACATCTCATACAAAGTTTCCTTCGACTGTTGCTCGGTTACACCGGTTTGCTTGGTTACTTTGGTGTAGATGAAGAGGAAAGCGAGATGACGCTTGGGTTTTGGTATCTCTTCCAGGAATCGCTCTGGAGTGTGGAGTATGATGAAGAGCATGATGAGACAGGTAGTGTGCCACCTGCGGCTGTGGAGGAAAGCAATAGGTTGGCGTTAGTGAATGCTGTGTATGTTGAGCTTGTGAAGATCTTGAGGAGCAAGGTTTCATGGCCGCCTCCGAGTATATTGAGTAGGTGGCACAAAGGTGGGTCGTTTGAGTTTGCAATGCAAGATCCGCGCTAACGTTGGTGCAATATGGGATAGACCAAGTAGACAAGTTTCAGGTGTGAGTGGTATTTTTGCTGTTTCAGAAACAAGCCTGCTCAAGGATTCAGCTATCGGAGGGACGTGGGCGATACGCTCATCAATGCGTATGTATGCGGTATTGATGCAGTCGACAAAATTGACAGTTCCCAGATACTATATCCTCCGCAATGACATGATGGCCTATTACTTGAATGATATCCAGGAACGTCTTGCAAGCAGACCCGAACCCAATGGATGGGAGGTGGGTCTCACTAACTTATTTTTCAGCGGAAATTCATTCATGATTCTCTCAGCAAATAGAAGCCACCTTACATTGCATCATGTCTGTTCAGGAGGCAGTCCCTCTCGAGGACAATCAATTCGTTGCTCGGTTGTTCGGACCGGATGTACTCGGACGCCTACCAACCACGGGTCAAGACAGGATACGACGCACCGCGCTCAGCCTCGTCGGTGAGCCACATTTTTGAGTTTTCTTTTTCTTTTTCTTCTTCATGAAACGGGACTGATCAAGCATGTTTTTTTTTTTTTTTCGTGTAAAAAGGTACGTACGCGTCATGGTTTACCACTCAGTCTATCACGAGCATGCCTGCATCTTCACCCTCGCTTCTCATGAACGCTATTTCGTATGTCGTCGCTGCTTTATCCGAGCCGTCATTATGTCTGCCGGCTGCGAACGCACTGCGGGATCTCTGTGATGCCAATCGAGCTGCCCTAGCACCGCACATAGGAGCATTTGCAGAGTTGCACGCTGGGTTGACCGGCATTCCCGTGAGTGATGTCGTGGTCCTGCCCGTGTCCATCTTCTCAGTGTTAATACCTCAGGACACGGAGAAAAGCAAGGTTTTGCAGTCCATAGCGAGTGTCATTCAGGCATTGCCGCCCGAAGAAGAGATTCCACCCGTGCTTGCCATCGTGTGCCCTGTTGTCGAGAAGCTCGAACAAGCCTTACGGTCCTCGTCGCGGGTGTGTTTTCACGGTGCTTCGTTCATGACGTTGTTGAAGGTTACCTGTTCCTTGCTAGCTCCCCGAAGAAGCGCGTGCTGTTGCCATCGTTCAACTCCAAACGTTATCAGGAGTAGCCAAAGGGCTTACCCGCACCGCAGATTCATTGCTCATCATCGATGAATCGCCTGCAGAACGGGCAGAAGCGGAGCGTTTGCGGCGGGCTCGTGACGATTATAGGATGGTCAAGCTCCGAGAAAATCTATTTGCAGCAGTGAGAAGTGTGGTCGAGCTGTGGTCGACAGATGCAAGTGTGTCCGACGTGAGTCGCTTTTGTGAGAAACAGATAGATGGGTTGACGGTGTGCGATATACAGGCGCTCAGCGAGTTCTTGCGCTCTATTACTTCCCTGCCTGGTGACATCACACTGCTATCCTTACCGCCGGGTCCACTCTTGGAGCTGATATGTATTGCATCTCAAAGGCAGCTCACGGCAGTGTGGCTCACACTAGCGAACATGCTCATCATTCAACTTGACCCGCCTATCATGTTCACGAATTCGACGCTGAAAGCTTCACCGAATGTCGAGGGAATGACAGTCGTGTCGAATGCGCTACCTGTTCTACTGCAGACATCACTGTCGATGCTTGGCCAACCGGGAGCCATGGAATCTGTGAGAAAGGCCTGACACAAGTAGTGGGCGTCGTGCACTGACGCGACTCCAGAATCCTGACATCGTACAGGCTTTCTTTGGTTGCTTGGATAGCGTGAGTCTATGTTTGGTCGGACTTCACCGCCGTACATTCAAGGACGTTCGTGTGGATAGGTGGCAAAGCACTTTTTGGCAGTGTTCTACAATCTACCACCTGGTGCCCTCGATGCATTAATGCAGTGTGCGGTCAGCTCGTTGTCGCTCCAGGAGCGTTATTCTCTGGTTGCGACATGCACGTTCTTGGTACGTCGGAGATCCTGCCGCCTCAGGCATAATGGCCTCAGTGATGACCTCGTTAGGAAACGCTTATTCGGCGCACTGCGGGAAGCGATGACCTCGGAGAAGCCGGCGCGATGCTCTTTCAAATGCATGGTCGGCCGATCCTTCGGGCTGTTCTAACTGGGTTCGCAGGTGCGGCTCCGAGGTCGGCGACTCAGAACCTGATCGAGCTATTGTCCATGATTGCATCGAAATACCCGTCCAAAACGAGGGAATGGATGAATGAGATACTCTTCACCGTATGTATTGATGTATCAGTTTCGGGGATATTGTCGTGTTTACCGCGTATTCTTCCAGGAGGATTTCGTTCAATCCAAGGCCACTCCGGAGGCCAAGCGGGCGTTTGTCAAGGCCGTGGTTGGGTAGGTGGTCTGCTAGATCCGATCCTCGAGGTCATACTGACGCATTGGTCGATTGCAGGTCGAGGTCGCCGAGAAGGACAAGGGATGCTGCGCAGCAATTTACGCTCATCGCAAGAGGACTGGAGGGCACGAATTTCGGTTACGCATCCGTCAGCATGTGAGTTGATCCTGGCACGCAGTCATCGAATGCGGGTGGACGTCGACATCGACGTACGCCAGACGCGGTTGGAACAACATCCGGTCTGTGCACACTTTTCGCGTGTATCTAGATCCATTGGAAAGAAGTGAGCACGGCGGCCATGAACTGACAACGGGAGGAATGCCTATTGATATATTACTCCCTACTATGCGTGAGTATCGTGAGATGGGCTCCAGAACTACTAGCATTAGCCTTGCAGACATTACTCAGCGCGGGCGTGATCGGCAACAGAGCGGCCGAGTGTTGGCTATGCCGGTGCCGAATCCGGCGGGTTTGCCAAACGAAGCGGAGATGATATTTATAAATATATAACGATGATTGGCTGGACCGGCAAATTCAATCACAAGGGTTATCCAATAAAGCCGACCGTTAGACGGGAATAGCCGGAAGCAACTCTTTTCTCTCCGACGCCCTGGCCCGTTGAGCACTTCGTCTCCTTTCGTGCCGCCGTCGACGCTTTTCTCGACGATGCTCGCTATCACTCCAAGAGCCCGTGATGCTTTGCGCTCAGTGCGCCGCTTGGCTGCTGGGATGGCCACCGTCGCCTCACGTATCGGCGACACCAAGGTCCCCATGTCGCTCCTGGAAAAGGGCGCGTACATCAACTATCAGCGTATCGAGGACAACCTCACCGTTGTCCGCGAAAGGTGCTCGGTCCTCTCTTCATTGCATAACAGATCCTCCCCTAACGTTTCTTGGCACATCAGGTTGCGCCGCCCATTGACATTGTCGGAGAAGATTGTCTATGGCCATTTGGATGATCCTCACAACCAGGATCTTGTCCGAGGCGTGAGCTACCTCAAGCTTCGCCCTGATGTGTGTCTACTGCTTTTTGGCCAGTTTCGTCGGCTCAAGGATGTTTGTAGCGTGTGGCTTGCCAGGATGCGACCGCCCAAGTGCGCTCCTGTGTTCTCTGGTCCGATATGAGCTTACATAATATAGATGGCACTTCTGCAATTTATGTCGGCAGGTATGGACACTGCTGCTGTCCCCACGACTGTCCACTGTGACCACTTGATTGAGGCACAAGTTGGCGGTGCCAAGGATTTGGCCCGTGCTGTCGACATCAACAAGGAGGTGTATAATTTCTTGGCGACAGCCACCGCCAAGGTAGGTTCCACTTTCCCATATGAAGATACAGTTTATCTGAGGTGGAAATCGTGCAGTATGGTCTCGGCTTTTGGAAACCCGGTTCCGGTATCATTCACCAGATCATTTTGGAGAACTATGCATTCCCAGGTGGACTTATGATTGGTACCGATTCGCACACGCCCAACGCGGGTGGTCTCGGAATGGTTGCTTGTGGTGTTGGTGGTGCTGATGCTGTTGATGTAATGGCTGGTATTCCTTGGGAGCTTAAGTGCCCCAAGGTTATTGGTGTCAACCTGACTGGCAAAATTGGTGGTTGGACAACTCCTAAAGGTTGGGTTGGTCTATGGGTCTTTACGATTGTGTTGCTCACGGTTCCGCATCGTAGACGTCATCCTCAAGGTTGCTGGTATTCTCACTGTCAAGGGTGGAACTGGTGCCATTGTTGAGTATCGCGGTTCTGGCGTCGAATCGCTTTCTTGCACGGGCATGGCTACTATATGCAACATGGGTGCTGAGATCGGTGCTACTACCTCGCTCTTCCCCTTCAACCACCGCATGGTCGATTACTTGAACGCGACCAAGCGTTCAGAAATTGCACAATACGCACAGCGCTTCTCACACAATCTCAAGGCTGATGAGGGCGCCGAGTATGATCAGGTCATTGAGATCGTACGTGTTCATTTCCAACGTCTAGTGCGTATTTTGACCGCACTCGGATAGAACTTATCCGAGCTCGAACCCCACATCAACGGTCCCTTCACTCCTGATCTTGCCACCCCTCTCTCCAAGTTCGCTGAGGAAGTTAAGAAGAACAACTGGCCTCAGGAACTCAAGGTCGCTCTCATTGGCTCTTGCACCAACTCTTCATACGAAGACATGTCCCGCTCCGCTTCGATTGCCAAGGAAGCTTCTGCGCATGGTCTCAAGGTCAAGAGCATGTTCACTATTACCCCTGGTTCTGAACAAATTCGGGCTACTATTGAACGTGACGGTCAAATGGGCGCTTTGGAGTCTGCCGGCGGTCTCGTCCTTGCGAACGCCTGCGGCCCCTGCATTGGTCAATGGGACAGACAGGACGTTAAGAAGGGAGAGATCAACTCCAGTGAGTCGCCCCTGTCGATTATTTGAGAATACTTGTAACTCTGTCAAGTCATCACCTCTTACAACCGCAACTTCACTGGCCGCAACGATGCTAATCCTGCTACACACGCATTCGTCGCCTCCCCCGACATCGTGACTGCCATGGCCTTTGCCGGCGACCTCACCTTCAACCCCGTCTCTGATGCCCTTACCGGCGCTGATGGCAAACTTTTCAAGTTCTCGGACCCCTCTGGCAATGAGCTTCCTCCCCGTGGGTACGATCCTGGTCAGGACACCTTTCAGCCACCCCCTGCAGACCGTGCAGCCGTTGCCGTCGCTGTCAGCCCCACGAGTGATCGTCTCCAACTTCTACAGCCCTTCAAACCTTGGGATGGAAAGACTCCCACTGATCTCTCTGTCCTGATCAAGGTCAAGGGCAAGTGCAGTGAGTGAACATTTCCGTGGTCGGTATCGGTGATGTTAATTGCGGCCTGGCAGCAACGGATCACATTAGTGCTGGTGGACCCTGGCTCAAGTACCGTGGACACCTCCAGAACATCTCCCGTGAGTTATAGCAACGGTCCCGCCTGAAGTCCATTCTCACCTCATGCCAGAGAACTGCTTGATTGGTGCCATCAATGCTGAGAACGGAGAGGCTAACAAGGTCAAGAACCTGATTACTGGTGATTACGAGGGCGTCCCACAAACTGCTGCCCACTACCGCGACCACGGCATCAAGTGGGTTGTCATTGGTGACCACAACTATGGTGAAGGTTCTTCCCGTGAACACGCTGCTCTTGAGCCTCGTTACCTTGGTGGCCTTGCGATCATTGTCCGCTCCTTCGCCCGTATTCATGAGACCAACTTGAAAAAGCAGGGTATGCTCGCCCTGACGTTCGTCAACCCTGAGGACTATGACAAGGTTCAGCCACACGACAAGGTGGACATTCTCGGTCTCGAGTCGTTTGCTCCTGGCAAGAACCTGACCCTTGTCGCCAAGCATGTCGATGGTACCCAGGATGTCAGTACTCGAGATGACATATCGTGGACTTGATGTTGACGTCTTGTCATATAGGAAATTTCTCTTGCACACTCATTCAACGAGGGCCAAATTGAATGGTTCAAGGCTGGATCCGCACTTAACCTAGTCCGTCGTGATTGTTACACTCCTATCATCCTGGATCGCTGATATCACTGCTTGGTTTAGATGGCCGCCAAGGCAAAACAGTAGATGGATAGACTAGTTGTTCCAATCTCTTGATCGCCCGCCACACCCTCTGTAATCGTATGGTCTCCACCTGGCGGGTCTGGACCCTCGTTCTGAGTCAGGCTCGTGTTGCATGACGCATTTGTATTTCCCTTTCTTTTTTTCCCCTCTGCTGATGGAGGTCCAGTTTCCGATCATCTCCGCATACTGGCTTTGATTGCCTTACAGATATGTAATATCACTATGGATGCCGATTTTTCAATGAAAGTATTGTTATAATGGCAGTTATGCTAGTGATGGTCCGCATGTAAAGTAGGTATGGCTATGCAAAGATAAATATGTCGTCGATGAATTTTAAAGGGCGAGATTTAGACGCAAAGTCAATGTCCTAATTTTGGCCTGTCTATCACTGCTCAACGTCCGACTTTCTCGACTGGACGGACACGGTATTCAAATTAAATTCTCAGGTATGAGAGAACGATGGGGACCTACCCCGTGCGCGTGTCCTTGCGCACCATCTTCCGAAGCAGAGGTGTCCAAGGGATGTGCGAACTGGAGGGAGACGGCGGGAAGTTCAATCGGCGTACCTGGAGCATCGTCGTACGCACGCGAAGTGGCATTTCGAATGTTGAGTCTGTTTCAGAAACCCGCCGTTAATCAATCATTTCTTATCTTCCGAGAAAAGACTGTGGGGACGACTCACGATGCGAGGAGCGAGTTGGCGTAAACTGCGTGCATTTTATTTATTTTATTTGTAAAAGCGGGGCACGCGGTTTAAAAGGCGTATCAACAAACGAGTCGGAGAGATGGGAGGGGTGACTGGAGACGTACGTCGTGTTTGGATGAGGACGGCGCTCAGAAAGGCGAGGCTTTTCGGTAATCTTAATGTCTGACAAAAAAAAGAGAGAGAGAGAAGGGGAGGGGGCGTGTGTTTCAGGGACCGGGGGTTGTTTTCTGACATCAATGGGGAATTCAAAGAGACGTACCAATATGAGTGCGATCACGTCCACGAGCCTGTGGGGGTTATAAACGCGTCAGTGGCATGTAGCATAACCATCGATCGAAAGAAGTGAAAACTGGAGCAAGTACATACGACGTCAAAGCGCCTGTTGCGACGGAGAAGATGAGGAGGCGGTTCAAGAGGATGTCTATTCGACGCGGTCTGCCGGGTGGAAGTGCGTGCGCCCAGGATTTGAATTTGTTGAGTTGGTACGCCATCGTGCCGGCTGAGAAGGTATCTCCGACGATGAAGAGTACGTTTGCGGTGAGAATGAGCGTTCTGGAGCTGGCTAGATAGACTTCCCACGTCGGTTCCACGGCACTGCGACGTTCGCAAGGATTAGATGACGGAGGTGCGTAGGGGCTAGTTGTACCTGAAGACGGAGTTAACTATGCTGATGGCTGGGAGAAGGCCATGTATAAGTATAATGAAGACTAAAAGTTGCTGCTATACTTGCCTGTTCGTGATACAGAGAGCAAGCACTGTTAAGGGTTCAAGTATGGCGACGCAAACGGTGTCAAAGCAACGTACCATGAAAACAACAATCCACGTCTTCTTTGTGACTGGACAAACATATGAGACCTCGCAGAGACGACACGCGAGTAGTTGCACTGACATAACCATATCCGCCATGTAAAGTACCTGTAAAGAGCCGAGGTTAATACGTCCAACATCGATGAAACCAGATCTAAGCTCACAGGTAAACAAAGAAATCGATAATGAGCTTCCATGGGTCAGCTCTAGGCGATGCCAGATCGATGGACTGTTCTCACCCCGACGATGTAAGTCGACTTGGCCGAACGATCCATATCACCAGATCTTCCTGGAGTACAATCAAGCACTTACCGCCGACCACCTTATAAACGCTGGGGTCAAATGGTACACACGGTCAGGCCAAGAAACAAACCAATTCCCCGACCCTAACGCTGGCGCGTTGGCGTATTCCACAACCAAGTAGTCGTCCATGACCCATATGGTCATTGCGGCATGAATAGTCTCAAGGACTCTATCGAGTCAACATGAGTGGTCGACGATCTATGCGAGAGCAGAAACCATGCCGACACTAGCAATGCCACCTAGGGACGGGTCGTCAAAGTTGGCAAGTGGCCCCGGATGCAGCCTAAGCGAAATGACATACCGTCAATTTGAGCCAGTAAGTGTCGTGTACGTAGGTCTGGAAGTAGAAGAAAGCCTGCATGCAAGTAACCCCGTAGAGACTATGATGTCCCCCGAGCAAAGTTCTCTGTGAGACATGGGCGGCAGACGGAGCAACGAACGAAACTTTACACTAAACCGAGGAAGGTGCCAATAAGAGGTCCCCTGACGAGGGCCATCGCAGCCGCTGAAGACATGGAGAACCCTTGAGAAGCTCGGCGTGAAACGGGACGGGCCCTGCCAAGTCAGGACATGCACTGGAGGGGCTGTGTCGAGGGAGGCTGCGATGCTGTTACTGAGGCATCAGTGAGTCAGTCAGAGCCATCAGCTACCATTGACCACCAGCAACCGTTTCACTGATGCAGATGTACCGAGCCTTCGACACCAGGCAAGTGAATTAGAGTAGGTGTGACTGGGATCCCCAGATATGCATTGTCCTTCGACAGAGTACATACATACATCGCCCGACATCACACCGACTCGCAACTTGTTCAGACCAGTTTCGTATAGTGAGTGATGCCTTTGAAATCATGTCCTTTACCAGTCAAGGTCAGCATCTTTGCTGGCACTCTGGTATCCGTCGAGTCACGCCTGCACCCGGTATGCACATATCGGCGAATGGCTACAACCGACAAACGGGCACTGTCAGATCGTGCACGCATTGAAGACCCAAGAAGATAGAGGCATACGATTACCTGTGATGCGACCACTTTGGCTGCCGCCAAGCACGTACTGTCGCGGTTCAGAGCTACAGCTCGCCATACAAATGACAGGTGGAGATCGCGAGTGAGTGCTTGATATAATCTGGACCAAGTGACTCACTTCAAGCTCACACAGAGCCCTTCATGTGCACAATGGTTCTAGCTCAATATCACCGGCAGCGTCGACTCAGTACAATGACTTGGGAAGGATCATTGATTCGGAAGATGCCGAGTTGATGTGTTGATGGTGGGAAATGATTAGTCATCATGTGGCTATGCCAAGTGTAGACTGTAGGATCTTGCTGAGTTGCGAAATTCCAAGCCGACCGGTCGAAAAGCAGGCTGGAAAAAATCGCAGAAAGATGCTGGGAAAGGGGCGGGTCGATGTGAGACATTCCTTTTTCGGCATCCTCCAACGCAACACCGTCTCCTCGTCCCCACCTTCCAACCTCCGTCGTCGTCGTCGTCTCGCATCCACAGCATGGCAGACGACGTTGAGATGTTGGACGTAAATCATAAAACGCTTGAGGTTCCAACATCTCCTGCTGACGTCCCGCCCACGTCACACTCAAACCACCACTCCGCAATCTCTGTTCGCAGCGACGTTATCGAGCTCAGCAGCCGCGACAACTCTCTCGGCCCTCCCTCCGGCAACGATGGGCGCACACCCGTCCCCGACGTCAGCCACGATGCCAAACCACCTCCATCCAAGAAAATGAGACATTCGGCATCAGCCGCCGGCTCAAAACCTGCCTCAACTGCGGGCACGGGACCGAAACCAAAGTCGTCGAAACAATCACGATTGCGTTCGCATTCTCCAACGCCTCCTCCTGCACCTCCACAGTCCCCTCGTCAGACAATCAGGCTTGACATCACGCTGGGTGGTCCTGGAAAGTACGAAGTGGATATCGCGGCCGTCGCCAAGGCCTCCGGTCAGCGATCCCCGACTCCACCGCCTCCTAAGCCAGACATCAGCGAGAGCGAAGGCGAAGAGACCCACGATGACCAAACAAAGCCCAAGAAGAAAAAGGTACTGCTGTCCATGTCAACAACTCATGTAGGGAAACTAACTACGTTCACGCAAGAAACATACCACTTCTGAATACTACGATGTCACGGACCCGTTCATCGACGACTCCGAGTTGAACATTGATAATCGAACTCATTTTGCTCAGACGAAACAACAAGGTTTCTACGTGTCAAGTGGTGAAGTTGCCCTCATGAAGGACATGTCAGACCATTTATTTGCCAAGGCGATCTACACCGCTCATAACCCCTGTAGTAGCACACCCAAGAAACCCAAGTCCAGGAAACCTCCAGTCAGTGAGCCCGGGAACAGCAAATCAGAAGATGGTTCCAAGGAACGTCCTATCAGTCTACTTGGCGATGACAAGGTTGGGAGGAAGCGGAAGAATTACACAGTCATCGAGGAGAACGGAAAGAAGAGGAAAGTTGTCGACTTGGTATGCTTCTCTGTCAACTCAGCTCTCTCGACCTGACCGTCACCTTTAGCGCGAATTCCATCCTGAGCTCCAAGCTGCCTTTGAAGAGCTCAAGACTGCCATTTCGAAAGGTTTCTGATGCGGCAAGTATCATTGTCCTATGGTCACTAATTAATTTACAGAATCGTGGGACGTCAAGGGGAAATTTCCACTCTCGATCAAGCCAATCCTTGCACACGTTGCACTGAAGGCTGTTAGGCTCGGAGAGTACGACGAAGACTTTTTTAGTCTCATGCCCGTCCTGTTTCCCTACAATCGGTTCACCATGACTGTTTGTCTTCTATTATTGGCCGTCCAACCCAGAAGGACTAAGTTACCACAGAAACTCATCAAGAGGACCATCTTTCAAGATCACCTCAAGATTCTGACGGACAGACAGGAAGAATTACTTGAACAGCTTGCGACGCTGACGAAGGATGGATTTCCTAAAGCGAAGGAAGAGTGGGAGAAAAGCGTTGCTGCATGGGGTTTGTCTTCTTTCTTCTGTCCTGCCATGAAATACTCATGCAGGATTGCTCAGAGAAACGGCAGGAAAAGGCCAAGGCAGAATCAGAGGCTGGTACTGCTTCAACTCCAACTGCAGGCGATACCCATCCGGAAGAAGGTGGTGCTGCCAGCGGGGCAGAAGGAGAGGGCGCATCTGCAACGGCCAAACACGACGGAGCAAGAGACGCCCACCCTCCAGCTCAAAAGTACCGCTTGACAGAGGCTATGAAGTCGATAATATGGCAACTCGTCATGCTGAGCAACGAGTGCTGTCGGTTAGAAAATGAGAAGATGTGTGTTGCATCGTTTGGTTTGGCCGCGTCACTCATCCATATCTGCATCCACAGTGAATTGGAGGGTCATAATGGGCAAGTAAGCGAGCAAGGTACACGGAAAGTGCTTTATCAGAAAGTGAGTGGGAGCGTTTCAGTGTTTGGGTGCAAACTCAGAGTCGTTACTGTAGGTTGTTGCTGCCTTCCCGGCTGGTTGGCTTAATTCGGGTCAGATATCGAGAGAAGGTATGCAAAATTACATTGTGGATTCCGCTCGTTTGACAGAGTTTCCTCCCATTCATAGTGAGTGCGATGAAGAAGAAACACGAGAAGGAAGCCATGGAACAAGAAAGCTGATGCGTCATTCCGACACAAGATTGCAAGTGTTGTGCCCCGATCGTTTCTTCGAACGACCGTCCCCTAACATTATTTGTACATTTCTTCTGCCTTCTCGTTTTCACTCCTTTCCTTACTTCCCTGCATCGGTAGTATGTTTTTCCTATCATTTTTTGCCACTGTCACGGGTATATTATTTTCCCTTACTATTCTCCACACATTAGGTTCTTTTATTGCGCTCTCTTCGTCTATCCTGCAC
>JBBPQW010000300.1:0-25485 GCA_038092695.1 Boletus rubropictus
TCCACGGCATTAGCCCGCACTTAACCGCACTTAATCACACTTATGCGGCTTGGCAAGTGGTCTAAGGGAGAATCATATAAGACACCTAAGGCCACTCGATTTTCTGAGGTTCACTCGCACGGTTGCTAATTATCCCACTTTTCACACTTAGGAGAGAATCATCTCAAGAGCCGAAAGTAGAAAAAGTGATACCAAATGTCCATTTGAAAAATGTAGTAGATACAATAAAAAATTGATTAAAGCAGTCAAAGACGTGAAAAAAGTTGTGAAAAAGTGGGTCAAAGATTAGGAAAGGTCATTAAAAACGTGGTCAAGGATGAGAAAAGTCATCAAAAGTGAAATCAAAGATGAGAAAAAGACAGGAAAGTGGGTTAAAGGATCAGGGAATTCAGGAGAAATGCAGCAAAAGATTGAAAGGCCTCATGAGAGGTGAACAGAAAGGAGAATGTGAGAGCACAACAGCGAGATTTAATGGAGGGTGGCGACAGCAGTGACAGACATGGACAAATAATTGCGTTGAATCTAGTAAATCATCAGTTACCTCCATGCTATGGACCTGACTACCAGAGTAACGAGCATAGGTCAACAATATTGGCATTGTAGCAACTAACAGGCTGGACAGGGGTGTGTTTGACACCACTAGCGAGTACTTCATTCACAGCCTGGATGATGTCGGCCATATTTTCAGGGCCCTTCTTGATGACCGCAGTGGTGTACCCCCATGTTTCAGCACCCCAGTTGTTGACGAAGAACATGTGAGTACCTTTGCTCATATTTCCAGTCACTTTGTTGAGGGTCTTTGGCAACTTGATTTTGCCCTTATTCATTGCCAATTGCTTCACAGCACTGCAGACATCAATAACACCATTGTGAACAAGAGTGAACATGCACTCGAGCTTTGATAAGAAAATTAGCAATGAGATTGGACAGGACAAAAGGATTTTATCACAGCAGACACAAGTCCAATGACATCCTCCACTTTGTAACCTTGCTTCAACCATGCAGTTCCCACCTCTGAGAGATCAATAGCATGGAGGATTTTGCTCAAATGGGTGCTGGCGACAAGTCTAAGGATGATGTCAGAGTGAAAGCTGCGCAATGGATCAGGTTTGTCAATGTCCTCATACATGAATGGAAAAAACAGTGGTGAAATCAATTCTGTGGCAGCTTCCAGGATGAGCACATTCACCTCAGATGATTCTGCATCTAATTCGCTCGTTTTTATCAAAAGTCCCAGAAATAATGAATGACCATCATAAGTGCAGTGGATTCAAATCTGCTGCGCCACTCAAGCAAGCGCTGGGATATCTATCCAAGTTTCAGTGAAGGGTAATGAGACAGCGAGAAAAAAACAAGTAAACATTGTGACATACCACTCCAAATACAGCATCCTGGGTGGTAACTTCATAGTTGATGTCGGGGTATGAAATTGCCTGCGTCTTCTGTTTTTTCTCCTTTGTCTATAAGGGTATCACTTACCCTTGCGCAATGGTTCACTGGTTTGATAAGGCCAGTGAAGAGCCAGACAAGTCCACCAGAATGTGGATTGTTCACCCAGGAACTCTCTCTGATCGTTAACCCAACGATGCAATAGTTCATATTGACGCAATTTATTGTGTGGCGCATCTAATACCTGTCTATGGCACTCGCCCCATCCCATTCAAAATAAAACCACACCATTTGTATGACACCTTCAACTTTTTCTACATTAATAAGTATGCTGACCACCACTCATTCATGATTGCATCTTGATATTGTGTATATATTACCAGTCCATATTTTTTGGTTGATTGCTTATAGCTCACACTCCATACAGGCATGCAACTTCCTTCACTTACATGGCTATGGCTTCCTGACCCCCTCCCTTCAAACACTTCTTTCTGGCACATGCCCATTCTCACCCCCTCACCTCCCTCTTTGGCATGATCTCCATAGCAAGCACAACACCATGGTGTGTTGCTCATCTTTTTTTTTCCATCTCCCTTCTCATCTTTTCCAGATGGTCCACGTTCACAGTTGCAGCCACCATTTCTGAATGGTCACCAGCCCAGCCCTCCCTTGGCCCCACCCCCAACTCATCCCTCATGGCACCACACTCTCTTACCATCTCTGTTGGTCCATCAAACCCTAAAACACCATCACCACTGATCTCAGCAAGGCCCCCCTCATATACCGCTCAATTCAGGATTGCACCCTCCATCTTGGAAGGGTTGTTGTCAATTTTCATTCTTACACCACATATATCCAAGGAGCATGATTGGTTTCACCCGTTTAATCAGCGCCAATTGTATCTCCCAGGCTGATACATACTCATTAACCTCAGGCCCCCTTCAGCACACTCCCCAGTCGTGGCAGTGGTGCTGAACTGTTTTGTGAAAAAGCATAATTAATGTTACATTACTTACAGTGATTATTCTCCCATGTATGCAAATTACTGTACTTGGACTACTTAAGTCCGCTTATCTACTTGCGACTTAGGAGAATTCTGGGTCCCCTTGAGCAAAAACATTTTAATCATTCCTTAACCCATCCTTTTGCTAATTTAATCACTTTCGGTACTTATTCTCAGCAACTAAGTGCGTCAAGTTCAGTTAAGGCCAATGTCAATTTGCTGATGTGGAACCTGTAGGCACCACCTGGTGTGGTTGTTTCACCACCCAGATTGTATGGCTTGTATTGAGCTCTTCTGAATGAGTATTTATGTTCTTTTAACATGGGGTCAATAAGAAGGGTTAGGCAAATGTTAAGCAAAATGGAGACATACAGCATGTTGCGATGTCTGGTAGGGAGGCACATGGATCAGACATGATAAGGGGAAAGAGTACAGGGTGTAGGACGATGGAAATGATGAGAGGAGGAAGATGAAGAGGAGGTGGGGCTGATGGACATTTTGTTGATTGGTGAGGTGGTTGATTAGACTAGAGGGAAGTTGGTGGGAACTGGGCTTTATACTCCAGGAGGGTGGTCTGTGCATTCAGCAAGTTCTCTTTGGGTTCTCACATTAATTCCACAATTGGCCAACCTTTCCACCAGATCAGGAACCAGAATGATCCACATACCTTCTTATGCTATAGAATCATCCCAACTTTGAACTCCACTTTATCTCCATCAATGTCAGATGGTTCATTTGTGAAATTCGGGCCATGCTCCAGTGTTTTATAATATAGGGATAAAAGGGATGTATGGAAGACATTGTGGATCTTCCATGTGGGTGGGAGTTGGAGGTGGTAGATGATAGGGGAGATGATGGCGTCAATTTCAAATCGGCCATAATGTTTGGGTAGCAGTTTTTGTGATTGGTTGGGAACCCAAAGGTTCTTGCCTTCTAACCACACCTTATCACCTATCTTCTATGGGGTGAACTTGGTGGTGACTTGTAACTTCATTGCCTTCTGGGATAGCTCATGGGCTGCTAGCACCTTTTCCTGTGCCTTTTCTAGGTGGGAGAAACATTCATCTAAAGAGCTGACAAAGGAGGGGTGGAGTGGGGGGTAGGACCAAGATTCATAGCCCATTATCGGTGAGAATGGTGTCTTTTTAGTGATGGAATGGATGGAGGAATTGTGGTGAAACTCAGCAGATGGGATTAGTTCTTTTTACTGTGTTTGTACACCGTTGCAGAATATCCTCAGGTAGTGTCAGGCGACCTCAACACAAACTGTGTAGGCCCAAGGAACTGAATTCCAAGCGTGAGAAAATACAAGGTAACTACTGACTACCTTTATATACTACAATCCTATGCGCACAGACCACTCTAGGGTAGGCGTGGAATATGGTGGAACATTCTATGGTAAAGGGGAGATAAGATGGTGGCTGTGCGATAAGATAAGATTAGATAAGGAAAGATATAAGGAAAAGTGAAAGTAAAATAATGGTTCTGACATTACCCCCTTCTTAGGGCTGTCACTCCGAGACAGTGGGGATATCGAAGAGGTGAAAGGGAAGTCGGGTGAGAGAGGCGGCGAAGGATTTAAATGCAGGGTTTTTGAAGAGGGGAATTCCTTGTGAACACGAGGGGCAATTGCACAACTTGGTCGTCTGGGTTCGTACAGAGGAGGGATTCTTTCTCCAGAAGTCTTGGAAAGCCTTTTTGGCGTGAGTTAGATTCTCCTTCGGTTCCCAAGTCCGATCTTCTTGAGGATACCCTTTCCAATGGACAAGGTATTCGATTTTGCCTTTTCATGCTCATGAGTTGATGATGAATTTTATTTTGTACTCCAGTTGTTGCTCGATGACAACAGGTGGTGGGGGAGTAGGCTTTTGTTGCGATGGGTATACAGGTTCGTTATACAGCCATAGATGGGATTCATGAAAGACCGGATGGATACCGCACCAGGTGGGGGGTAGCTTGAGCTTGTAAGCTGTGGGACCAACCTTTTCTATTACTTCAAAGGGGCCGTAGCGTTTATCCTCAAGTTTCCTGGTCAGTCTTTCTGATTTAATATTTTTTCCATCTACTAAAACCTTATCTCCCTTCTTGTACTCTACTCTGGATCGCGACATGTGGTAATAGTACTTTTTCATCTCTTCCACTGCCTTCTCCAAAGATTCTTTTGCTTGTTGTTGGGATTCTTTCATCCGTTCGGCAAACTCCTTTGCTTTCTCACTCCAAACATTATGGGTGCTGTTGATGTTTACTAGGGGTTGTTGTCCGTAGTTGAGTAGGAATGGGGACGTTTTGGTGGCACTACTGGTTTCCTGGTTGTGCGCAAACTCCGCTAGTGCTAATCATTCAATCCAGTCGTTCTGTCAGTGGTTCACATATATCTGGAGGTAGAGCTCTATTTCGGAATTGATCCGCTCTGTTTGTCCGTCCGTTTGGGGGTGGTAGGCTGTGGACGGGTTTCCTTGGATATGTAAGAGCACATACAAATCCATCATAAAGTTGGAGACGAATTGTGATCCTCTATCCAAAATTACTTTCTTGAGAGTTCCATGCAATTTGAATATGTGGTCTCTGAAGATTATGGCTACTCCCTTGGCAGTAATGGTAGAGGATACGGGGAAGATGTGTATCATCTTGGAAAAGTGATCCACGATGGTACGGAAGGCTGCTTTCCACTCATCTCCTTCTTTCATCCTTACATTGTTGTACCCCCATCTCACATTGAACTTAGTATAGTATTTGGCGGATTTGAGTTTGTCCACCAGTTCGTTGATGAGGGGTAATGGATACTGGTTGTGTATGGTAGCTGCATTTAGCTTCCAGTAATCTTGAACAGGACGAAGTTGTCCGTCTTTCTTCTTGATAAAGAAGAAAGTGGAGGCAAAGGAACTTTTTGATGGGCAGATATGGCCACTTTTAAGGTTTTTTTCTAAGAAGTTGTCTAACTCCTTTTGTTCACCTGGTCCTAAGGGGTAGGTTTTGCAATCAATAGTGTGTTCTCTGGGTAGGAGTTTGATCGCATGATTCCAAGGTCTTCGGGGTGGGAGTTCATCGAAAGACTCTTTTGCGAATACATCTGTGAATTCATGTACATAGGGAGGTGACACCTCCTCTAGTGTTTTCTTCTTTTTCACAGTGAACTCTTTGGCGGTGATCTCGGTGGCAGTATTCCTGAATAGCCAATCAAGATCGAATTGGAAGAGTCTGTCGCCTTCTGAGCGTTTAACCTCTTCGCATTCCTCTTCGTCATCAGCTTTGTCTTCCATCAACTTCGGTATGTGGTTGTTTTCACACCAAAATTCGATCTGACCAGTGGGCCAGTCAATTTGAGGATTATGACGTTGAAGCCAATCATGTCCAAGGAACACGGTATTCGTTCCGAGACTTGTAACTGAAAGGGCGATTTTTTCACTGTGGTCAGCTACTTTTAACTCAACCACTGCGTACTCAGTGATTTGTCCAGCTTTGTTTAGCGAGCTGTCAGCATTGTAAACTTTCACTGATATAGGTAACTTGTTGGTTTTAATCCCCTTTTCTGTCACAAATTCCTTGTCTATAGCCGAGCCGGTACATCCAGAATCTATTAAGGCTTTTACGTCTAGGTCTTGTCCGTCATCGGTATGAATTGTGGTGGACACCTCGAGTGAGTTTTTATGTCTCTGTCACTCAGAAGCCTTTTTGTGCTTAGGTTTTCTTTGTAGATCCCTTAAGTATAGATCTAGCTCGTCTTCCGACAGCTTTCGGAAATCTTGTACTAGTTCTTTGGTCACCTCAGGACGTCTCTCGTGGTGAACGAAGGATTTCAGGTGTTCTGCTGCCCTCTCTTCACTATTGCAAATTTGGCATCGCATCCACCTTACTGTCCATGGGTCGATGACATTTCGCCATTCTTGTCTTACTTGCTTTATACCAGTACTCCCAAAACCTTTATTGCCTCGTTCTGTTAAGTCTTCGAAGCAATCGTATTTGTAGACTACTGGGGTCTGGATTTTTTCTATTATTAGCTGTGCGATTCAATCTCTGATGTTGACTTTAAAGTCTTTATCCGAGTGATTCATTAGGAGGATTTTCACCTCGCCTCGGTAATCAGAGTCTATCACTCCTGCTCCTGTGGCTATGGAGGCTTTTACAGCGAGTCCGGATCGGGGTGCTATCCGACCGTAGTGACCTTTTTCTATAGCGAATTTCATCTTTGTGTTTACTAGAGCTTGCCCTCTAGCTGGCACAATCGTTTCCTCTCCAGCATATAGATCATATCCTGCCGCACCAGGGGATCCTCGCTCTGGTAGAGGAATTGATTGGTCGGTTCTGACGACTTCAAGAATTCCTTGTTCCTTTTCTTTTCTTATGGTTTCGAGGACCTCGTCATCATTCCGGGGAGTTTTCCTAGGTTTACCCAAAACCATCTCTTTCTTTTCCTTTTTTAATATTTTTATTACTGGGGTCTCAGCCTTTGACTCAGTTTCACTCAAGGTTTCGCAAGGTAGAATGGCAAATCTATTGCTATTATCATACATTGGTACTACTGGTGAATTACATTCGAAAGAAACTTTGTCCTTTGGCAAGTTAGGGTGGCTGCTCCCTACTCGCCTTGCGTAAAACCCTGCTCATCCGTTTCAATCTGCTTGATTAAATTGGCGAGCTCTTCGTCTGTTTGGTAGAAAACTTTTACTCCTCTAAAGACCGCACATCACATCCTTCGTGGAGGGTTCTTCGGAGGATGTTTGGCGCACAGCCATTTATCTCCACATCGGAAACATAATCCTTTAGAGCGTGCCTCCCCAATATCCATAGGGAGACCGCTTCCTCCAAACGTTCCTGTTTGGCCAGGATTCGATGTCACAGACTGTGTAGCTCTGGGCTGCTGCAGAGCCCGGGGTACATTGTCGGTTCGAACGGGGTTGGGACCGGTAGCTGCAGTGGTCCTGTTCCTCCAGTTCGGGTTAAATTGGGTTCGCGGGGGGTTATATGTTTTACGCAATTTTCGCGCTTGAATAGCCGCTTCGGCCATTTGTAAATGCCTTTCCCACTTCGTCAGAGATGTCAAGAAGGCAAGGCTGGGGGTTCCTTGTTCTGCGAAGGCAAGAATGTCTTCGCAGACACCTTGTTGACAGATTCTTAACAGAGTCTCGTTGAACTCTGAATTGTGGGTCATCCCCGCCTCAGCCATCAACTGGAACATCTGATTAAAGAAGTCCTCAACTGAGCTAGCACCTTGCTTCAGATGCATCAGCTTTTCATAGGCCTCTCGCTTAGCCATAGCGGGCCTGAATTGCTCGTTGAGGATATCTTGGAACTGTGTCCAATTATCCAGTCCTAGACGACTCTCAAAGTATAAGTTTGTGAAGCGGATGGCGGAGTTCTCTTCTTCTCTACCCATGAGACTCAGAGCCATTGTTATCTTTTGATGGTCTGATGGAGCTGGGTCAAACCTGAGGAAGTAATTTCGGAGAGCTATAGTCCAGGGCTTGAACTTGCTCTTCTCGCCTTTGAAGATAAAGGGCTTCGATATATAACTCTTTCCTAGCTTGGGGCCGGAAGAGATTTGTGGCGACTGTGACCTTAGCGCTCCATGCTCAGCAGCGGGCTGCTCGTCATCAGAGTCATCTTCACTGTTGCCCATCTGGCGTAGTGGTTTCTTCCCTTTATTCGGCGGGCGAGGGGTAAGTTGTGTAGGGGTATTTCGGGTTTGTTCCATAGCCCTCATGGCTTGGTACTGTATAGTGGTAGGCGGCTCTTGTGGTACAGCGTGTGCAAATGTGTCGGCGTTATAGTGATTCAGCCAGTCAGCGTATCTGACTGAAAAGGGAAGAGTTTCGTCATTGTACCGGGGAGGGCTGGTAGACAAGAGAGTGGTGGACATTATTGGCGTGGATGGTGCAGACGGAGTAGGTGATTGCTGTGTGAGGGGCACATTCTCCAAGCTCACTGGGTTTTGACTGAAGTCTCTCACCAGTGATCTAGAGTGAGGGCGGGAGTATGGTTGGGACATAAAACAAAACTCTGCTTTCTTCATCAGTCTCCTCAAAGCTTCTTCTTTCTGCTTGAGGGGTAGAGGGTGTCCACGGATTAGAACTTTTTATAGACCAAAAGTTCTACAAGACTCAGTAGACGGTTAAAACTGGTGTAGTACAACACTTTAATGCAGCGTTTTACGGCGAGTCTGCCCAAGGGCTCGCAATGGGGGGACCAGATGTTTCATCTATCCCTAGACACCTTGGCAGCCCTAGCACGGGTAAGGGGTCGGCAATACCAGTGTCTGCTCATATGACTCAGAGCGAGAGTATAGCAACCCGATAACAGTGGTTTACCATCGAACGTCAAGTGTTCGAGCACTAGCCACTGTACGCGATGGCTGACGCAGACACATTACCTGAAGAGGAACGGTGTCTGGATAGTGGGGCGGTTTCGTGCGAAGAGCACTCGACCAGGGTTGTGGGGATGAATAGAGAACTTAGATGTAGTATTGCCTAACGGCAAGGAAGTACTATCTCCTCTTGAATGAAGAAGGATAGGCAATGTTGAGTGTGAGATGTTGACAGCACTGAGAGTAGGAGGGCGGGCTTGTGAGGGCGCTACCAAAATGGCAATGTTGCACTCAAGGACTTGAGAGTGGGAGTGAACAGCTCGACCAGCTCTAGGGCAAAGGGTATGTGAAGTAGTGAAGGTTGAAAAGGGTTGCGAGCTTGTCGTGAAGGACAGCGAGCAGGCAAGAAAAGGGATACGCTTGGAATTATGTCAGGCAACCTCAACACAAACTGTGTAGGCCCAAGGAACTGAATTCCAAGCGTGAGAAAATACAAGGTAACTACTGACTACCTTTATATACTACAATCCTATGCGCACAGACCACTCTAGGGTAGGTGTGGAATATGGTGGAACATTCTATGGTAAAGGGGAGATAAGATGGTGGCTGTGCGATAAGATAAGATTAGATAAGGAAAGATGTAAGGAAAAGCGAAAGTAAAATAATGGTTCTAACAGGTAGGTCTCTATTTCCTGGTTCGCACATTCAGTTTCACTATTGGTTTAGGTGTGGTAGGCAGAGAATAGATGAATGTTGTATTGAAGGATTTGTGCCAGTTCTCTGGCAAAGGCTGAGGCAAATTGTGGGCCTCTATCCAAGATGACATGGTCATGTAGACTGAATCGAGTGTAGACTTTTTTGTTAAAGATCTTCACAACTCCTTCTGTGCTAATAGTCAAAGTGCAAGAAGTTAAAATTACCCCCTTTGTAAGGCCATGGTCGACCACAACCATGAAGGTGTCATAGCCCTGAATAGGGGGTAGACCAGTGATGAGGTCAACCGAAACTTTGTTATAAACCCTTATTTCTTCACTTTCGATTTCCCTTTCACATGACCAGTGCATGTGATCATGGGAGCATGCACATGACCCAGGTCTAGACTGGTCTAGACTATGACATCATGCCTCATGGTTTACACGCCTATTTAATCTCTGTTCCTTCTCTTCCATTCTACACTGCCTCCGTGAGAACACTATGTACTTGTATAGTAATTAGTCACATGCACTGCTTGGTCTGTGTGCACACTTGTACAATATATAAAGGCTAGTGTTCATTGCTGGCATCCCCAGCTTTGACCACTTGTTATTAGGGTTAAAACCTTCTGATTGGTGTGCTTCAGCTCTTTCTTGTTCCTTTCTCCTCTTTTCTATCCTCGCCAGTAGCTGGTGTACGCTGCAACGGGCTCGGCTAGTGGTGTGTTCGCAAGAGCATAACAAACTTGTTGAAAGGGGCAGGTACAGGTTGAGAGGAGAGGGGGGGTACCATGGGGTAAGTGTTGACCTTGTTAGCCTGGCAGATAGTGCACCTGGAAATGAATTGACAAACAAACACTGAAAGCCCAGGCCACCAGTAATCACATGAGAGCAGCTCAGTGGTGCAGAAAATGCTGCCATGGCCACCAGCAGGGGAGTCATAAATGGATTGAACAAGTTCCTGGTGGGCAAAGGAGGGGATATAGAGGCAACCTTGGAAAAAGAGGTTGCCATCACAATATACCCAGTCCTCAGGGCAGGAATGGCCAAAAAGAGATTGCAATTCCTCCATGGCATGAAGTGTGGACTGGACAAGGGGGTTGGCAGCAGTGAAGGCAGTGATCTTTTTGGCAAGTGTGAGGTCAATGGTGCAGGTGAAGACAGAGTCAGGAAGGAGGGTGACAGCCTGGTTGTCGGATGACGTATCAACACGATTGCAGCAAAAGAAGGTGTCGGTGGGGCCCATGGAGGTGCCAGGTATGGGGGTGAAGGTAAAGTTGAAATCCTGTAAGAACAGATGCCAGTGAGCCTGGCAGTGAGAGAGTTTGTGTGGGTCCCTAAAATAATCCAGATTTTTGTGATCAGTAATAATGGTGATGGGCAACCCAGTTCCTTGTAAATAATGCTTCCACTCTTGGAGGGCATGCAGAACTGCCAACAGTTCTTGGTTGTATATGTCATAATTACACTTTGTGGGGGAGAATGTCTTAAAAAGATATGTGCATGGGTGATGATCACCATTATTGTCAGCTTGCATCAACACAGCACCAGAAGCTGTGAGGGAGGTGTCAGTCATGACAAAGAATGGTTTATGAAGGTCAGGTAGGGTGAGGATGGGGGCCAAAATAAAGGCAGATTGAAGATGGCAGAATGTGCTGTCCTGGGCAGTGGACCATTCCCAAGGTTGATTCTTGTGAGCGAGAGTGAGAAGGGGTTAGGCAATGGTGGAGAAGTTGGGAATGAACTTGCAGTAAAAGTTGCAAAAGCCCAGGAAGGAATGAATACTTTTTATGTCAGTAAAGGCAGATCAATCCTTGATCACATGGAGTTTAGCAGGGTCCATCTGGGTGTGGCCCTTGCCAACCACCATGCCAGGATATTCACCTTCATCTTTATCAAATTTGCACTTGGACAGCTTGAGGCATAGGTGGTGGTCTTGGAGATGTTGAAGGACATGGAGGGTCTGTTCATGGTGCATGGTGAGGTTGGAGGAGTGAATGAGGAGGTTGTCCATATAGATAAGCAGCCATTCTTTGGCAATCATGTTGCTGAATGTGTCATTCATAAACACCTGGAAGGTCCTGGGGGAGTTGCAGAGGCCAAAGAACATCACCATGGGTTTGAACAATCCTTGAGGGGTAATGAAGGCAGCCTTCCACTGGTCACCTTCCTTGATGCGAACATTATTATAGCCCCAGCAGATATCAAACTTAGTGAAAACAGTAGAGTTCTTGAGTTGGTCCATGAGCGTTGAAATGAGGGGGAGGGGATAGGTGTTCTTGATTGTATATGAGTTGAGATACTGGTAGTCTTGGCAGGGATGAACTGATCTGTCTTATTTCGGGACAAAAAAGAAGGGAGAGGCCTGTGGTGATTTTGAAGGCCAAATCTGTCCAGTTTTGAGGTGTTCCTTGATGAATGCTTAGCATGCCAGCAAGTGGTGCATGCTGTGACACATGATGAGTCAAAACACAACTACTAGCTAAGGGGCAGGTAGGTCAGTGCAGATTGTGAAAGCAAAAAATGGCATATATACCTGGATCACCCATACCATCCAGTAGGAGTAGGAGACAGCCTATTAAGGCCACCAACCCACCACAGATGTGTTAGTCAGGCATATACAAAAAAACCAATATACCTTGTTGTACAGCCATATCAGAGCTGAATCAGGCAAAATGGATGGGCTGGATATGTATCATATAGTGCATAGGTGATGTGTTGACAATCCCAGACCATGATATGCAAGAATGGTGATACTGGAGTTAATTGATGGTGACCATGTATAGCAAAAGAGTGAGTGCACTTAGCCAAGCTGTGACTTTCTATATATGGACACCACTTGAGTGCAAGACTTTTGGGATGCATTGGACACACAAACACACTTGTTTTTTTATATGGACCTTGTATTTGGAACCTCTGCAGATGCTACATTGAAGGTATTTACTTTTTTGTCCATTTTTTATTCATATTTTGATAGGACAAACTCTCTTGTGTTTGAGGGAGAGTATTGGAATATTCACACTGTATATGGCAGCATACACCAAGCTTACATAAGTACTGCTATTTAGCATTTTCATACTATACCATTTTACCTTAGTGACTACTAAGAGTATTCTACATTTATGTCAACCAATCCTTAAAAGAAGAAGAACCTTATATTGGATATTACAAATGGAATGTGATACATGCCATGCTTATATAATCAGCAGTACTGTTCACCCATATGTCCATGCCAGATGTTGTTGATCTAGTACTGGATTTGTAGTATCTGGGTCTGAATTCTTTTATTTAAATATCCACTTGATGCTAATTGGCCCTAAACTTATTTTTTATTGTAAATAGAAGTTCATGGGCATGCCAGGACTATAAAAGTGTGTTCCTAGACTTAGCAATACATTTTTCTGCATCCATCATCATTTGTCCCATTATTTTTGTTCTATTCATTGTCCTTTTGTTTTCTGAGGGCATCATAGCCTAGGTCCAATTCTCTAGTTGCTGCTATCCACAGCTCTCTTTCTTGGGTTGAGTTTATACTTGCATTATTTTTTTTAGACTTTCCTTTCTACTCAGGAAAGGTTTGTTTGTTTTACAGCAGATTTTTCCACCTGCCCTTATAGATTATTCTCAGCCCAGGTTAGTCTGGAGCTGGACAGCATTGCACACTGCTGCCCACATAAACCATTCACTCACTTGTTCATAGTATCTGCACCCCATTCAATAGCAACATCCATTTGTTCTATACACCTTAGTAGTACAAATCTGATCTTGCTCCCCCCTGATTTCTACTCCAAGCATAGGCCAAAGAATATTGCAATAATTTTGGGAGTTATTGTAACTATAGCTTTCATTTCAGCTTTCTTCAAATAGTGACAAGTAGTACTAGGATAAAAAGGCTGGTTAATAATATTTGACATTGTTTTGGTAATCTGGACTGTATTTTCTGTCTTCTGGAATAAAATAAAATGAATAGCATATTGAGTATTGGCAAAGGAAAGCTTTAATAAATAATCTTCAGTAAACTTCTGAAGATTGGAACACTTCTTGGAATAAATCCTGGAGATGGCAGCAATTCTGATGCCAGTAGTAGAGGAAATAGCACAAGTAGAATAACTAGCATTAAGCTAAGAGAAAATAGTGTTCTTTTGAGTAATAGAGAGGAATTTCATGATGGTAATAATTGAAAATAAAGAAATGTAGGAACTATTTTAAACTCAAACATGATGTATAAGTGTATATTGTTGTTTGTATGACAAAAAAACATCAATAAACATCTCATTTGATTAAAATCCCATTATTCATATGAAAAGATGCAAAATTGTTATAATGATATATTTATATTAAAATGGGAATATTTTCCCACCCTTTAATCCAAATCACATGATCCAGGGAATATTTTTGTAGCTGAAGGTATGTAGTTCCCACACCCCCACCAACACAAAGTGAAATTCCTACACCCCCAGGTACTATATTAGATACACTACAAAATTACCAAACATTGTAACAATCTTGCATCTCACTATACTAGTACAGTAGACTTGCTCATAATGCATCTGATATTGATGCATAACTGTCATATTACATGGACTTTTGGATATCTCTACAATGGAGTGCAGGAAGAATATTACATTTTTGCATAAATACCAATATATGGTGCTTAAATCAAAAATATGCAGTATGACATGCTCCATTGGCATAGTCAACTTCCACTGCATGAACAGGGCTCAACTGGCACCCAAAGAATGGCTTGTCCCTATCAACAAAATTTTCTAGTCAAATGTAAAAATGGAACTCAATATATAGAACAGGTCTCTATTAAAACACCATGCCTGCTTAATCACCAACTCACAAACCATGACCCAATCCTGCACCATACAATCAAAGGCAATCACAAGCATGCTCTAATATTACTTCACTGCATGCCCCTGCCATATTGACAAAACCTACCAAAACTAAGAAGCATGAAAATCTTATACTACATGACTGGCTTATAGTTTTTTCTTTTATTGAATCTCATCTAAATTTGTCCCAAGATTGCATATTTGAGCACTTCCAGATATTGCAATTGGATGCACTGGAATTTACACAGTCAATGCTATCACAGAAGTTAAAGGACCAAGAAAAACTGGAGAAATGTATCCAATCACATTCAAATGCACTATCTGAGAAATATCCTCAAGTTGTTACAGCCCTGAAGTTGAGAAAGCTCTAGTCCTATGGATGAGTTCAATGGAGGAGAAAATGGAAACAGTTAATGGATCAATGTTATAAAAGAAGAGAATAAGATTTGAGAATGAGTTCAGTGTTTTGAAAAAGATGAGACTTATTGGTGATAGATGGATTGCCCCCTTTTTCAATGCTTATCATATCAAGGATTATTGGATATATGGTGAAGCAGCATCAGTAGACACTGAGGCTGTTACAGCAGAGCATATATACAGTAAGTACAAAAGATTCTATCAACATTTCCATAAAAGAACTGCTTCAAATTTGATGAAACAAGCTTCTTCGCATTGTGCATTATATTATTTGAATGATGATCTATGCTGAAATCAAATGGAGTAGCACTCCACCTAATCAAGGACTTGCAATAAGTCAAATAAACAGCAAGAAGAAAGAAAATTTCTGAATCACCCTTGGACTGGCTACAAACACTGATGAAAATAAGAAGTTGCCACTCCTTTTTATTGGCTTGTCAAAGAAACCAAAGTGTTTTGATTACAAGTCACCTCAGTTATTTGACTATTATCACTGCAATAACAAAAAAGCATGGATGATGATAGTGTTACAGTAGTGTGATATATGCATTCCATTTCTTTTCTTTGTTCTTTTTTTCCTTTGGGTTATTCTAGCAAGCCCAATATTTCTACTTATGTTGACTTTTCCTTCTCTTTTCCCTAGATTCAAAAGGAACATTTCTTCCTCTTCTAGAACATTCCATAAGTCTCTTATTGCTCTCACTTATGGGATACTCCTTCCTCCTCCAGAATACTCTCTAGCATTCCATTTTATTCCATGGTCTGTGCACAGACATTTACCCTATAAATAGTGACCTTTCTTCTTTTATACAATAAGCTAGTTCTATACAATTCAACCTTGCTATGAACTCTCTATTGGCATGAGATTGATCATCAATGAGATCCTTGGCATGTATTCTCTACTCTATTGGACTTTGTCTTATCATTGAGTAGACACTATAGCTAGATTCTACACAAGGTGCATATTAAAAGAACTAGCTTTCTAACCCACCATTCTCCTATCAAGAAGTTAACCTGTTCCCCAACATTTCCACCCTCAGGCACATAATCTGTCCTCCTTCCAGAACTCTGTTCCTTACTCTGCAACCTCTACCCTCTACTACCAGAAATCCTGTATCCTCCTTCTTTCAAGGTTTTGAAAAGTTGCTAGAAGTCATTATTGCTTTCCCTGCTTCTCCAGCTCAGTGAGTCACTTTCTCGTCCTCCTTTTCTAACCAATTGGTTGCCCCCATTCCTGAACAACCCATCCATATCCATGTCCACTTCTTTACCAAACTGCCAACTCAATCACTATCTAGAGAAGAATGACCACTTTCTCCTATTCCTATTGATCCAACCTCTTATGAAGACCTATTTCCCTCTGCCCCCACCTCTCCATCTTTACCTGAGTGTATTATGTTGACTTCTTTGCATAAGAAGATTGAATTTAAAGCTGGCCTACCCAAGGACTTTTCTGGCAAGTCCAAGGATGCCATATAATGGGTCCTGGCCATGATGACCTACTTTACAATGAATAAGGACCTTTACTAACCCAAGGACCAGGTCCTGGTGACTATTAATAAGATGAGTAAAGATCAAGGCATTCCCTTCTCTGAAACATGGTATCTGAAGGTAATGGATGATGATCTCCCTGCTGAAGAGAGGTTATTCACAAAATTAGTCAAATAGTTCCAGAGAACATTCTTCTCCTTCAACCTGGAGGCAAGTGCCCAGAGAAAGATGAGAAACCTGTGACAGGGGACAAGTGAAGATGGATTCTGCAACTATATATCAGAATTCCAACTGGCTGTGTTGCAGGCCAAGATAAAAGATAAGAATGCACAGATTGATCAGTTTGCCAGAGAACTAGACCCAAAGTTAGCAGGAATAATCTTGTCCATGGGAAAGATCCCCTCATTGTTGGAGGGATGGATCTCTGCTGCCAGCCACTTTCATGGGCAGCAGCAACATATTAAGAAGTTATGCCAAGGCAGGTTCTCCTTCAATTCATCTAGTCAGGGCTGTGACCCAAACACAATGGATATCAATGCAGTATGACTCACCCCTGTTCAGAAAGCTGAATATATGCACAAGGGGTTATGTTTTATTTAACACAGAAAGAGATGCTCAATTTGAAACCACCCTTGTCCCAACTACTCAACTTCTACCCTGCCACCTCCACCTCATAACTCTTGAGTGGGCCTGAGCA
Source organism: Boletus rubropictus (assembly GCA_038092695.1). Taxonomy (NCBI): domain Eukaryota; kingdom Fungi; phylum Basidiomycota; class Agaricomycetes; order Boletales; family Boletaceae; genus Boletus; species Boletus rubropictus. Next base: position 16,829 of record JBBPQW010000300.1, read on the forward strand.
GCTCCCACCACCCCTACCACCCCTACCCTTATTGCCTAGCCTTCTAAGCTGGCCAAGTATGTCCATCACCTTAAGAAAAATAAGGCCAATGCTGATGAAATTCTTGGAGCACTCAAGGCATGCTATGAAGATGGAGAACAAGAGCCTTTGACCATTGCAAAGGCCATTCATGAGGATTTTTAAGAAGGGAAGTGCCAACATTTTCTCCTCCATTCTGTATCACTCCTGTACTTGTATTCAATAGAGATAAGAAATTGATTCACATTCTAATCTCTCTATCACCTAATGGAGCACAAATTATTTAAATATCTACTCTAATCTCTAATTGACAGTGAGGCAACTGGCAACTTCATTAGTCCAACTTTTGTTGAAAAACATGATCTTCCTAAGATTCACTTATCCCATCCCCTTCAAGCCCTAAATATTGATGAAACTACCAACAAAGGAGGCTTCATTCACTACAAAACCACCCTCCAACTCTCAATTGAAGAAACCCTCAAAGAGAGGAAGTTCCTTATTATCACCTCAGGAAAAGACAACATCATTCTAGGAGTGCCATGGCTAAAAGCAGTCAACCCTTTCATCAACTGGAACTGAGAATATGTCTCCATTTTCCCCATAGCCTATACCCTGACCCATGACCACTCTCTCACCACTGACCAATGGTACTTGGTCAAAACCCTCTCTGCCAACCTAAACTATGAGACAGAAATCAAGCTTAAAAAGGAAAAATGTACTCCTGGCATTCCCCTTGCCTCTTGGGCCTCAAAAATACTCTAAAAGGTGATTATCACCACTGAAATAGCTCAACAACAAGAAAAGGCCAGGAAAATCCTGCTGAATTGGGCAAAGAAATTTGCCAAGGTCTTCAAGGAACAAACCCACAATGAACTTCCTCCTGACCCTTCAATTATGCCATCACTTTTCACACCACCTTTGCCCCAAAGGTTGCCAAGATATACCCCCCTTAACCCAAAAAAGCTTGATGCCTACAATATGTTTATCAAAGAACATCTAAAGACTGAATGAATTTGTCAACTTCAAGTTGCCATAGGCCTCTCTCTTTTTCTTTATTTCAAACAAGGATAGATCAGTCCAACCCTGTCAGAATTATCAGTACCTCAATTCACATATCATCAAGAATACTTACCCCCTCTCTCTTATCTTGACTTCCATGAACAAGTTGAAAGACTCCACCATCTTTACCAAGTTCAATGTCCAATAAGGACATAACAACATCTGCATCAAAGAGGGAGACCAGTGGAAGGCTGCCTTTATCACTTTCCAAGGGCTTTTTGAGCTAATGGTGATGTTTTTTGGTCTTTGTAACTCCCCTACCACATTCCAAGTGTTCATGAACAATACTTTTAGTAATATAATTGCTAAAGGATGACTCCTGATCTACATGGACGACCTCCTCACCCACTTGTCCAACCTTGCCACCCACCATGAACATACCCTCCATGTCCTCCAGCACTTTCACAACCATCACCTTTGCCTCAAACTCTTCAAGTGTGAGTTTGAAAAAAATAAGGTAGAATACCTTGGAATGGTCATTAGCAAGGGTTGTGCTCAGATGGATCCTAAGAAACTGCCTTTCATGCCCTTCAGTCTGCTTTCACTTCTGCACCTGTTCTCATTCTTTCAGATCTCTAGAAGCTATTCTATAATATGACTGATGCCTCTCTCATAGCATCAGAAGCTGTGCTGATGCAAACTGATGATAATGGTGATCATCACTTATGTGCATATTTGTTTAAGATTTTCTCCCCTGTTGAGCATAACTACAACATCTATGACCAAGAGTTTCTCACTATTATTCATGCTTTACAAGAATGGAAGCACTACCTTCAAGGTACTGGCCTCTCTGTTACCATTATCACCAATCACAAGAACCTTGCATATTTCCATGACCCCCACAAGTTGTCTTGCCACCAGACTCATTGGCACTTGTTTCTTCAAGACTTTGATCTTGTCTTTACCCCATCCCTGGTACTTCTATGGGACCTGCCAATGCTCTCTCCCACCACAACCATATTGACACCTCCTCAGATAATCAGGCTGTCACCTTATACTCTAACAATGTCTTCATGCATAGTCTTGACCTCACCCTTAGTGAGAAGATTGTCACCTCTATGGCCTCAGACCCTCTTGTCCAATTTGCCCTTCATGCCATGGAAAAACCTCAACCTCTCTTTGGTTGCTCTTTCCCTGAAGATTGGGTTTACCATAATAATGCCCTTTATTTCCAAGGTCATCTGTATATCCCTCCTTTTGCCTACCAAGAGCTCATCCAGTCTGTCCATAAATCCCTCATGGGTGATCATGGTGGGATCTTCCATATCACTGAGCTTCTTCCTCATGATTATTGGTGGCCTGGCCTCTCTATATTCATCCATTAATTCATTTCCAGGTGTGCAATCTGCCAATCCTCCAAAGTTAACATCCACCCCATAGTTCCACCCCTCTCCCCTCTTCCCTCCACTTGCATATGCCCATTCCAGCAAGTTTTTGTTGACTTAGTTACCAGCCTACCACCTGTCCAAGGCTTTGACACTCTCATGGTCATGGTTGACCATGGGCTTATAAAAGGGGTCATTTTAACTCCTTGTGCTTTAATGATCTCTGCTGAAGATGTGGCAAAGATCTTCTATGAGAAAATTTTCACTAGGTTTGGTCTGCATGACCATGTCATCATGGAAAGGGGTCCACAATTTTCCTTTGCATTCTTTGAAGAACTGGCCCATCTTCTCTAGTATGATGTCCATCTTTCCTCCATCCATCACCTCCAAACAGATGGTGAAACTGAATGGATCAATTAGGGAGTCAAAAAATATCTGAGAATCTTTTGTAATAGCATACAAACACAATGGAAAGAGCTTATTCCATCCACTGAGTTCCACCACAACTCCTTCATCCATTCTGTTACTAAAAAGATGCCTTTCTTCCTCATAATGGGCTATGAACCAAGGGCTTATCCTTCCCTCCACCCTCGTTCATTGACTTCCTCAACTCCCAACTCTCCTACATTGACCATGCCTGAAAAGAAGCTTTAGCAGCCCATAAATTGACACAAAAGGCAATAAAGTCACAAGTCACTGCCAAGTTCTCTCCCTGAAAACAAGGAGATAAGGTATGGCTCAAAGGAAAGAACCTCCACATTCCAGATCAATCATGAAAGCTCCTTCCCAAGCAATATGGTCCCTTTGAAATTGAAAAGGTTATCACTCCCATCACTTATTATCTCCAACTTCCTCTAGGTTGGAAGATTCATAACATGTTCCACACTTTTCTCTTATTATTCTATTGGAAAACACTGGAACATGGCCCAAATTTCACCTATGACCCACCAGATGTCATTAGAGATGAAATTGAATTCAAAGTCAAAAAGATTCTGCATAAGAAGGTTCATAGAACTTTCTGCTTCCTGATCTTCTGAAAAGGATGGCCCATCTCCAAATTGACATGAAAACCCAAGGAGAACCTTCAAAATGCACAGACCATCCTCAATGCATATAAGAGGAAATTCCTCTCCAACTTCCCCTCAGTATAACCATCATTTAAACCAACATGTTCATTGGCCCTACCTCATCATCCTCCTCCAATGCTTTCTTTTTCCCCACTCCTAGGACCCTACCCCCATACCAGGCCAGAATCCAATGTTTACCTCACATTTGCCACCATATGATGTACACTTCTGTTCTCCTAAATATCTGCTTGACTCTCCATTTAGAAAATAATCCTATGTTCTAAGGCAATGCCACCCTATGAGGCCTTGCTACCCTTTTTCACATCTACTCCTCTTTAGATACTTTATACCACCATGTCATACCCCAATCCAACTACCATAAACCCAAACATACCATCTTTTCTATGGCCATCTAGCTGGGATTTGCAAAGGTGTGGATAAATATCCTAGACATGCTCTATACCAAGGAGTTTGGGTATGTTATCAACAGGATCCTTTTCTCTAATCTCTCCCACATCATTGGCCCTATTTATGACTCTCTCACTGCCACTGACCACTGCCTTTATGACAACAATGTCCCTGTCAGCATGCCAATGCCCCTGCAAGAAGTCCCATCCAATCCTACTTTGCCTGTCAGCCCTGTATGCACCACCTGTAGCTCTACTCCCTTGCCCATATCTTTCACAGTTGAATTGCCCACCTTTTGATACACACCTTGTGTAGAATCTAGCTAAATTGTCTACTCAATGGCAAGACAAAGTCCAATAGAGTAGAGATTACATATCAAGGGTCTTGCTAGTGATCAACCTCACACTAGTGGAGAGTTCACAGCAAGATAAGATTGCATAGAACTAGCTTGGTAGTACATGATGTGAAAGGACACTATTTATATTATGAGGGTCTGTACACAGACCAAGGAATATGATGGAACCTAGAGAAAGGATTCCATGAAAGGGAAAGAGTGTATAAGACAAACAGTTAAAGGATTATGGAACATTTGAGAAAGGGAAAGAATGTTCCATCTGAATATATGGATGCAAGAAAGAAAAGTCAGCACAAGCCAAGATGCTGGGCTTATTGGAATGACCAAAAGGAAAGAAAGTATAAAGAAAAGAAATGTCCTCTAAATACTGCCCTATCACAACACCTTTCTCAAATGGGCCTGTGCTGAAAGCATCAAGCTTGCTGCTCAAGCCAATTAATAACAGGCTCTCATGGCAGCCTTAGCCCTTGAGGGTCTGTTTCCAATCCCATCCTCCTCAATGATATTCAAACTGGACTTTCAATTCCTCTTCTCTGCCTTAACCAGTGCTTTTTCTGCCATGCTGAGGACCATCTCATTTTCTACTGCCCTTGCTACCAGTGCTCTATCTGTTATACCTGGGCCCCTGGCCACACTAGTTACTGATGTCCTTGTCATGCTTGCTCATATTGCCATATACAGGGCCATCCTCCTCACCATTGCCCCTTCTGATGCTGCATCCACTGTGGTCAACCTGGGCATATTGTTATCAACTGCCCCTGCCCCCCTTCTACTCTTACAGCCTCTGACTTTGATGATAACAATATCATCATAAATAAGGGCAATTGCTCAGGGCTGGAACTTTGAGGTTGTTGTGGAATAAACAATAGAAGTTGTGTTAAAAGTGGTTCTTCAAAGCTATAAAGGGGGTAATGTTACAGTAGTGTGTTATATGCATTCCATTTCTTTTCTTTGTTCTTTCTTTCCTTTGAGTCATCCTAGCAAGCCCAATATTTCTACTTGCATTGACTTTTTCTTCTCTCATCCATAGATTTAGATGGAATATTCCTTTCTTTTCTAGAATGTTCCATAAGTCTCTTATTGCTCTCACTTATGGGACACTCCTTCCTTCTTTGAAATACTCTCTAGTATTTTGTTATATTCCATAGTCTGTACACAAACCTTCATTCTATAAATAGTGACCTGTCTCCTTTTGTACAATAAGCTAGTTCTACACAATTAAAACTTGCTGTGAACTCTCCATTGGTGTGAGGTTGATTGTCAATAAGACCCTTGGCATGTATTCTCTACTCTATTGGACTTTGTCTTACCATGGAGTAGATGCTATAGCTAGATTCTATGCAAGGTACATATCAAATAGAGTTGTTTGAAGAGTGAGTATTAATAGGCTTGCTTAAGTATTAGTATTTTAACTCACCAGTATAGAAGATGGGTCAAGATGCTTAATGCTTGATTTAAGGATGGGTAGACAGTAGTGCTTCATCTATTTTCTCATTGATAATTTTGCTGGCTATTTGATTGCCTACAAGCCACATCATATTCAATTTGAATTCTTCTAGCCAAACTTGACCTCATTTGTACAGCCACTTGACACTGGTGTTATCTGGTGCTTCAAGACATTGTACTATCAAGCTTTCTGCAGGCATGCAATTGACTTAGATGAAGTAGGCCAACAGAAAATCTATAAAATTAATCTTCATGAAGCTATTCATATGGTAAAAAAAGCTTGGGATATACAGTGGCTCAAAAAACTGTTCCAATATTGAGCCATTTTGAAGTAATTGAACAATTGTAGGAGAGCAAGAATAAATCAGGTAAAGTACTTGCAGGATGATGAAATTACTTGGTCTTGGCATTCATAAACCACTTTTTTCATGTGATTTTGTTGCCATTGGAGTGAGGTACAAGCATCTCAAAATAACATGTCATTGGGATGCTTATTTGACCCTGCATTTGACAGTTATTATATTATATATAACATAGGTATTTGACAGTTATTGATGGTTGCCAAGTTACCAAGCTGTGTAATTATGTAAGTAACATAACTCCAAGCAATACAAATACCCTGTGTCCCACTTCAATTGACCTCAATATACCATGAAGTCCACTCCTACCTCTATTAGAGTCAATATCCTTGTTTTTTTCTGAATCTGGTCTCTCTACTAGACAGATTGCATCCAAGACTGGTCTAGGGAAGTCTACTGTGGCCAGAGTCATCAAGGAGATCCTTCCAGAAAAAGAGAATGTCAAGTTAGGATGTCCTTCCAAGCTTTCTTTTCTTGACAAAAGAAGAATTGTCTCTAGTATTATCACTGGAAAGGCTAACAATGCTGTCCAAGCCACCCATCTAATCAACTCTGCCATTTCCTCTCCTATCTTCACCCAAACTTTTCACAATGTTCTCAAGGCAGCATCTTTAAAGGCTGTGGTCAAGAAAAAGAAGCCTCTTTTATCTACCATATATAGAAAGAGAAGACTGGACTATAGAGGACTGGACCAGAGTTATTTGGTCAAATGTGACAAAAATCAACAGGATTGGATCAGATGAAAGAATGTATGTATGGAAAAAGTGAGGTAAGCCTTTACAAAACATGGAGATCCAGAAAATAGTAAATTTTTGAGGAGGTTCCTTGATGGTTTGGGGGTACATGGGCTGGAATAGAGTGGGGATACTTGCAGAGGTGGAGAGGATGATGAATGCTGAGTAGTATGTGTCCATTCTAGAGGACAATCTGCTTTCTAGCATGGAAAATTCAGGAATTCCTAAGAAAAGTGATATGCACCTTGCATAAAATCTAGCCAAGCATCTACTCAAAGGCAAGACAAGGTCCTATAGAGCAGAGATTACATGCCAAGGGTCTCATTGGTGATCAACTTCACACCAATGGAGAGTTCACAGCAAGGTATGATTACATAGAACTAGCTTAATATACATGGTGAAAAAGAACACTATTTATACTATGGAGGGCCTGTACATAGACCAAGGAATATGATGGAATCTTGGAGAAGGATTCCATGAAAGAAAGAAAGTGTTTCTAAAAGGGATAGGATAACAAAGGGATTATGGAACATCCGAGAAAGGAAAAGAACATTTCATCTGAATCTACAGATGAGAAAATGAGAAGTTGGCCTAAGCAAACATACTGGGCTCATTAGGGTGACCAAGAGGAAAGAAAGTAAAATTGAAACAAATGTCCTTGGAATAATGCACTATCATAATGTTATCCCATTTGTAGCTTTGAAGAACCACCTCAAAGACAACTTCCAATCTATCCTCAATCCAGATTTCAAAATTCTGGCCCCAAAAAATCACCCTTGTTATAAACAACATCGTTATCATCAAGGTCAGAGGCCAAGAAAGCTTGGTGGGCATCAGGGCAGAAACTAGTGAGATGGGTTGCCAAGCCACAATATGTGCAAGGGCAAAAGAGGCAATGACAGGGAAAATGACCAGCTGCATGGCAGTACTGGCAAACATGATGAGGGCATCTGCCATGAGTGTGGCCAGGGGCCCAAAGAAAGCAAGTGGTGCATTGATACTGCAGGCAATGGTAGATAAGGTGGTCAGGCAAGCTATAGCAAAAGCAAAGGAGGGAGTGAGGAGGAGGGATGGGGTGACCAGGTGGGATGATCAGCTTGTTGATGATGATGGGATTAGAAATGGAGCCCCAAGGGGTAAATATGGCCAAGGGCTCCTATTCTTCTACTGCTCTATTGGCTACCTCCAGGCCCTTTGCATAGGCCATATCAAACTTGGTGGGGGTATCCCTGGTGGCAGCATGGGTGGGAATAGCAGGTGGTGACAAGGAAAGTGGGTTGGGCATAATAGGATGGGTGGGTACTTCAATGGGTGGCATGGGAGTGAATAGAGAGTGATCATTATTGTAGATATATTGGTCCACTGGGTTTAGCAACTCATAAAAAGGGCCAAGAATGTTGGAGAGGTGGGTGAGGGGGAGCCAATCTACAATGTAACTAAAGCCATTGGTATAAAAAAGCCCTAAGATAGTGGTCCTAATGTTGGTGAGCCCTAGCTGAATAACTACTCCATAGAAAGTGCCATTGGGGTCCTGGTAGTTGTGCTGCAGAATGGTGTCATGGTATAGTATATCAAGAGATGAGTATGTATGAAACAAGATAGCTAACCCATGTAAGGTGGCATTGCTTGAGAACATACAGTGGCTCAAATAAGTGTCCCAATATTGGGCCATTTTGGAAAGACTTGACATTTGCAAAAGAACCAAAATATATCAGCTCTGACCCTTGCAGGGTCATTAATAGCCCTAACTCCTACCCTGAAAATGAGCCCTTAGTCATGTGATTTGGCTGCCATGGCACTGAGATATAACATTTTCAAAATGACATGTCATTGGGACACTTATTTGAGCAACATTTCTATTCTGTAATTTTAGTACTTTGCATGCC
>JBBPQW010000301.1:0-25477 GCA_038092695.1 Boletus rubropictus
TTTGGAACAAAGCCTAGAGTTGGTAGCAATGCTAATACCAATAGTAGAGGCAATAGCATAAGTAGAATGACTAGCATTCAGCTAAAAAAGAATAATATTTTTAAGTAATAAAAAGGAATCTTATGATAGTAATAATTGAAAACAAAAAAAAATATGGGAACTATTTTAAACCCAGACATAATGTCTAAATATATATATTTGTTTGTATAACAACCAAATATCAATAATCCCCTTATTTGACTGAAATCCCATTATTCATATTAAAAGTGCAAAACTATTATAATAACATGTCTATATTAAAATAGGAATATGAATATTTTCCCCTTTTTGATCCAAATCATATTATCTAAGGAGCATTTTTGTAGCTGAGAATATGTAGTTTCCATACCTCTACTAATATAAAGCAAAATTTTCACATTCCCAAATATAGTACTATATTAGATATATTACAAAACTATCAAATATTATAATAGTCTTGCACCTTACTATATAACAAATATGTAATATAAGTGTGAAAAAAAAGTGCAGCCAAAATATAGAAATGTGGTATATTTTTCATTAGCAAAAGATAAATGAATAAAGTATTAAACAAATATATACAAGTATATTTATATATATATATATATATGTAACAAAAATAGAGTCAAAAAAAGTATAAAAAGTATTGCAAAAATATAGTAAAAAGCATGCACAAAGTGTAGAAAAGCTATAATATTCTATAAATATAAAGTAATATTAAACTATAGTATTTTATAAAGCTCTGGGAAAATAATCAAAAGATTTATAGAATTGTGTAAAGCTCTAGCAGATATTTGCTAATGAAGCTACCACTTGTTATATCCTTGGATTTTTCTAATGGCCATTAACTAATAATATACAGAAAGATTGATTGAATTACTGGAGGGATATGAAAAGTCTCCCATGTCTAGCTTGATCATGGAGCCTATTATAGCACATTTAAAGTCTTTTTGACTTTTCTTCAGAAGATAAAGAAAAAAAGTACTCAGCATGAATTAATTAGGAGAATACAGATAAATTTTGTCAGCACTTGGCCATTAGCATTTTGGAAAGTGTCTAATTTGTCTAAATTAATGCTTATCTAACTTGTTGTACCCACATAAGCACAGGTGGCCTGTAGTGAGACCCATGTGCTGATGGATCTGGTTTGGCTTGATGGCTCCATCATCTGTGAATGCTTTGCCCGGAAGTCAATGAAGTTTGATGCTCCGACCAGTGGCGATGGAATCTGACGATGATCGTCCGACTTCAGATCAACAGAGGGGACAAGTGCTGTTCCTGACTTCCACTGGAGGAATCTGAACGCTCGGCAACTCCGGCAATCCGGCGACTTACCACTGCCGACGACTTGTCAAGAACCTTGTCCCGTCGAGTGCAGACCACGAACAACGTTCGAACTGACCTGGGTTCAAAGCCTGAGAAACCCCAAGCCAGGCCTCTGTGTCAGTCGGAAAGGTACTCATCCCGCGCGCACAACCCACGCCGTTCCTCAGATCCACTCTCGCACGTACACGTCGACGCTTCTGTACCGCTGCACCTGGTACCTGGTGTCACTCGTGACAACCCCTGGTTATCCACTTCGCGTGCATTCGCCAGAATGGTGAGGTACGGTCATCTCTGCACGTATTCTCTTGATCTCACTGCTTCACTCTCGTGTAGTCAACCCGGCGCAGTGCACCCCCTACACAGCACCGCACGCGTCATGCCAGGACCTGATCACGCCATACCATCCCGCGCGCTGACCTCATTACCACTACCACTACCACGTACCTGCCTCACAGTGACTTCAGCCACCAGCGCCAGCGCATCGACCTCAAAATGGGTAACCACAGCCATACGTTGTCCCATGCGCCAGCCTCTGTCCAAGAACCCTTTACCACACACGTTCACGCGGACAGCGATAATAGGCGGCAAGACTTTTGATCCGAGTCCCGTCTTGGATTACGTCTCAACCCACCCCCCACCCCCCATCACGCACACGTTTCCAAATTTCCAAATGGGCATGCAACGTTGAGCGTTTTCGTGATATGAAGAATGAGTTTCGATTCGAAATCGCCATTTCATGAAATACAAATGGATGCTGCGAACGACCGGGTATGCGATCACGCTATCACGCTATCGTATGAATGTCTGCCTTCCTACCCTTTCGCCTTACGGCAAAAGAATACATTCAACCACCGACGACATCGAACCGATTTAGAATGGAGGATGGAGTTAAAAGAGAGAACAAAGTTTAATATTCAATATCGTACGATCACACTTCATCCCACCCGGGTCGACGGACGCCGAACCGGGAACCTAGTTTACCACAGCTCATGCATTCAATATATCTCGTGACTTCATATCGTTACCGGCGCCGATATAAGGGAGGGGAGAGAGTGTGACCACCAAGGAACGATCAGAGTTTAGATGGGTTTGTCCATCGTGGAGGACGTTTCTGCGCACGAAACAGACGAGGCCATTGGGAACCAGGCAGAACCGGAAACAGGAGTTGAGTCCCGCAGGTAGCACGACGTAAGACAGATGATCATACCTCTACGAACGCAGCAAGGCCCTCCTGGAAGAAAGGGCGATGAGTCAGAAATTCCAATTGTCAACGGAAGAGAAAGCGCAGTTTGACATCACTCCAATTATGTACGCGTGCCTGGTGGTGGTGGTGGGATGCGGCTGGCACAGCATTTGGACACAGCATGAAGAGGCGACTAGATCGGTTCAAGGAGATCAAGGACGAGACTCGCCTTGATATTTGCCCCATTATACAATCGCTTACTCAGGGCGCTCAACGAGTGCGTCTGGACAGCTGGTTCAAAGTGATGCTTCTGTGCGAGAATGAGACCCTCCTTTGAGCTTTGGACGGAGTCCGGCGAATTCAACGTGATTTGATGCGCAACCTCGAGGGCGGTGGATAGGACAGTCGATCTTTCAACGACGGCGTTCACGCTGATCGCCAAGAAAGAAGCGAGTGCATGGAATATAATCATACGCAATGACAAATGTATGAAAGCGACCAGAACTCACAATCGAAACCTGTCTCTGGCTTGGACAGCGCTGATGGGATTTCCCAGGAATAGCATCTCTGACGCGAGCTATGATAAGACGCCGTTTGTCTTCAGATCATGGCGGGTGAATCGCCCGTGAAAGCGTAGCATACCTGGTGACCTGCCGTTTTCGCCAGCCTGGGAATTACTACAGGAGAAGGATGTGTCGGCATCAGTGGCCATTCATATCCCGGGACTCGGAGGAATTAAGGATGGGAGAAGGCCTCGCCTGGTGTCAAGCGTCGTCACGAGGAAAGAACGGAGGAAAGACGGACGCCGAACAGAACAGAATTCTGGAACCGAACAAGGAGAACGAAGCATACCACCCTGTGCAGCCAAGACACCACGCTTCACTTCGGGAAATGCAAACACGGCGCCCTCACTTGCAATGACGATGTCGCAGTTGATAATGAGTTCCACGCCGCCACCGTAGGCTGATCCGTTCACCGCAGCAATGATCGGTTTACAGGAGGTATGCCGGCGAGAAATGGCAGCGAATCCGTGGAGGGACGATGCGAGGACTTCTTGTTCGGTGACTTGTCCGTTCATTTGCGCCTGGTACCATCTAGAAGCGTTATGGTATGAGAGACCGGATGACGTGGTGGCGTCGCCAAAGTATGCTTACTACTACTTACGCTTTCAGGTCGGCGCCCGCGCAAAAGACGTGACCTTGGCCGGTGACGATCACAACCCTTGAAAAGACGTGTGGGTTACCGGCGAGGTGATGTCGGACAGGCGTACCAGAGACTTGGTTCTTCGTCGAACCAATGGAGAACCGACGTGAGGTCGTTGGTGAGCTGGGGAGAGACTGCGTTGAGGTGACTGGGGCGATTCAAGGTCAAGAGGAGGACATGTTCGCGAGGAAAGGCGACGATGAGCTGGTCTGAATGAGAGGGCAGGTCGGCCATCGTGGTGGAGATCAGAATAGGCAACCCGTTCTCAACGGTCGGAACAAGGAAAACGTGCGAGGCGGGAAGAACAGGGACGGACATGTCATCGCCTTTGACTCTGACTTTGTGAAACGTCCGAGCGTCGCGCTGCTCACTGCAGTGAACCCAACCTGCCAAGTGTCTCCTAGCTGGGTCATATCGGCACACGCGCCATCCCGCCCTCCTACCAGGTGATCAGTGCTGCGATCAGAATCCGAAATGAGTGGTAGCGGAGGTCGAAAATGACGTCCCGATGAGGTCATTGGCATTATGACAGTTGGCAAGGCGCGCGGGCGATGCAGCCCTCGACGTACATGAGTCTAATGATACCTTGCAACGTGACAACAACCCGCGATGCTCCACACAAAAAAGACACGACTCCACCGCGTATGACAATAGCGATCGTACAACTGCGGGATAGCTCTCGACTAGCGTGCACATATGCACGTGGTGTATGCGTATGGTGATACAATGCTGGGGGGGAAGAGAAAAAGGATGCGATCGACGATAAATTGATTGACAACATGGACGAGTGAACATCTACGACGAGGTCAGATGGAGTTTCGGGAGTAAGTGCAGCCACTCACGAGCAGGGAGGAATAAATAGGTATGAGATCGTGATGATGGCTCAGCGGAAGGGGCAGCTCGGGGAATGAGAGCCGCGCCAGCCGCAGTGGCAGCATTGGGGTGCGTTTGCGTTCACAAAGGACGTCGTGTCGTCATGGCTGTGGCGCATTGAGACGGAGGGGCAGTGAGCAGGCGTGATGGGAGCAGCAGCGGAATGCATCTGGAGAGACGAGTGCGGTGATGGTGGTCAGGAGGGAGGAGGAGAGGTCGCTTTTATGCGTTTCCGAAGAGGCAGCTACTGGCCGGGGAGAAGTTCCGTTATCGGACTGCATGAAAGTTCCGACAGGGAGAAAAAGGTCAGGATGCGTGTTGTGGCGCCAGTGATGGCGGCACCTGACCCAAGACCGAAAAAGGAAAGAGAGAGTGGCCACCCTTGGCGGTCACATCGCTCGAAGGTGGTCTGCACCAGAAACAGTCTCAATCAGGTCTCTTCTCGGGCGCTAAATCTCCCCTCTCCCTTGGCCCACGATAACCTTTCGAGGCTACACCCACCTGCATCTCTGGCACAATCCCCTCTCTCGGTCCCATCTTGTCTTTCCCGTCCAGATATCATACGGCATCATCTATATCTAACCCAACCAGGTAATGTTGCCTGTCCAACTCGCACGGCTCTCTCTCTCAGCGATCGGCACGCTGGGCTGTGTTGCTGTCCAACTCAGAATTGGGTGCTGATTCAGCCCGCATCTATTCCGGGCGAGACACGTCGCCCACGTCCCACACACGCCCCCACCTCTCCCCACCAACGTGCTCCATCCCTTTGTTCTCCATTGTTCCGCAGCGGCACCGCATTACTCGTCCTTTATTTTCCTGACCCCCCCATCTCTTCACCACTTTCTCGTCATCATCTTGGCGCTTCTTGTTCGTTTTGCCGTAGATTAGATTCGGACGTGCGCGTGAGGAATGCCCAGGAACACACGAACTCATCGCCACTCAAACACTTGTACGTCAAAACAGCCTTGGCCCTGACCGTCGCCCTCGCCTTTTTGCCACCACCGACGACCAACGTCAGCACTGGATTCATGTTTGACGGGCGAAACCACCAACGCCATGCTGAGCAGAAGGCAATACAACAAACAAACAGGCGTGGGTCGTGGTTGAGGGTCCTCATCGCCGCGTACGCTGTCCTGTTTAGACGCCGTTTTTGATCTTGCTGGATCGACCGCTTGCTTAGTTGATTCGATAGTGACAACACCTCCCCCCGCCTCACAGACACCTCAACGGACGTACCCTGATCCCGTGCGAACGCCACCTGGCGACGTGGATAAAACTCGAAAGGAATCCGATCTCGTTCCTAAATCTCGTCCACAACACCGACAATGGCTTAGATCGACGCGGCTGAACTAGTCATCAAGCCCTCTCTCTCTCCGACCGACCGAAGCGCGGGTATTAAAACGTCATGTGATCGGAACGTTATGTCCTTTTGGTCAGATATGGCGAGAAGAGAAAGACAAAAATGTAAAAAGAAAAAAAAAAAAAAAAAAAACAAGGTTCCGAGTCGGTCGGCGTGCCTGTGCTTCTCCCATGCACGATGGAGGTCGTGCAACGGTTGTAGCGTGTCTTGACCCCTTCTCATTCCTTGTTCATTAATCCCAGAATACCATCATTCACCGCGGAAATGAGATTCTAGCTGTATCCTCTTAGTGACCTGACGAGAGTACAGGATCTGAGGGTCGTCGACCAACATTTTCAATTCCCGCCCATCTTAACCCCATCCAGCTCGAACCAAATATTACCACAATCTATACATAGAATCCATCAAGGTGTCACTTCAAGTTGTTGACTTATATCCAAACTAATATGCTCATGGTGAATAGAGCTCATTCCCTTGATTGGTATTTTATACATGTACTCCCTTCAGACCCTAAGCATGCATAAGTATCAGATTGGAAAACTTTCCAAGTAACTTTAAAAAGACAGTACACTTGGGATTGAGGACCCAAATCTGAATTTGAATCAAGAAATGACAATACAGTCTACCTTTTGTACTTGATAACAATTATTCAAAATTTTCTGAACTATCTGAAGAAATATTCAGCCATTAGTAATCTTAGCACCCTATTATAATCTGTGCACTTGCAACTTGGCTTAATCTTCAATATCATCTGGCCTACAATGCATTTATCATGATTATAACATGTTTTTTTTTTTTTTTTCAAACTCAAGTTTTTCTTTGTAATTATTTGATATTAACTTGAGTTCTCAGCTTTGACATCCTGATCACTTTGTTACCTATATTATAGGTTGCTGCAATGTTTATTCACCTGCTGGTTCCTTTTGTATGCAAGATAAACATATGGCATGCAAAATCTACTTATATCTTCCTAATAAAACAAAATATGCAAACTGTCATTTAAGTCAAATTTTATATGTTAGATATTTTTATTTTTTACTTTTAATACAAATCTATTTTCTTCTTATCATTTCAGTAGTTAAAAAGAGCTGATTCAAATTATAAACATCTAGCCCATATATAAATATATTCAATAATAAGATTTGTCAAACTAAACTCAAAATTATTACTCTTTCCATTCAACTATATTGATTTATTGGCAAATGAAGAGCTTTATCAGCAAAACATCATTTTTTTTCCACAAATATTTTTATATGCCATATTACCATGATTGTATATATGCTTCTAAAAATTTGCAAAAAGGCTCAAATTTATATAAAAATTGTCTTGTAATTTTTTTGACCTAAATTAATATTGAAAGTGTTATATTATATTATTTCTACTTTTCTATGGCATTAGAGATCTAGCTGGGCAATTCTCAATAGTTTTAGCCACAATGAATTTTTCCAATGTTTGTATCAGTGTTATATTCAGCATTAATTGATTTGATTAGCATTCTATTATGTTTCTTGGCTTATATTTTATGAATGGAATTTTATATATCTAGAGCAGTATTTCTTTTTTTATTCTTTATATTCTATGTTCTCCATCTGCAATCTTTTCTTAATAGATAAAATCTTTTTATTCTCAAGTCAATGAAGTAAAATCTAATATTATTGAGATAAATATGTCTTTATTGACAAGTACTGTATTTTATCTGATCTCAAAAAATAGAATTTAGATCAAATACAATATTTCCTATGATCTATTGCATCAAACTTTTTATGACTATCAAGAGTTGAAATTGAAATTCCAACTGCATTGTATTTTCAAGATAATATATATATATATATATATTTAGTGCCAAGTAAACATGTATTTTATTTCATCTATGGTAAATTAACTAGTATGTGTCATCTGGTGAGAGTAATATGCAATAAACCTACTACATACAAAAGTTCAGCTCTTGTGAATTTTTATACATGTTGCTAGATTGCACAAGCTAACAAGACTGATGCACAAGCATCTTAAAAGCAGTAGACATGTCATTTTGTTACTTTTCACTACTAACATGTCTGTTTAGTATTCATGTAATATTGTCATATCATTACATATCATATAACCACTCTAGCAATACCTATATGAGTACAAACTCAGCTATCAAGTTTGAATTGAATTTAACTTGCTATTACTATTATTAAACCAAACCAAATCCACCCCAATGGTAAGTACCAGCAGGTGTCTGCCTTTGTGTAACATCCTGCTTTTAACAAAAAGCACTACTATATTTCTCAAATAGTATATATTATCTAGAGGAATTGAGGACCTTGACCATAATGGAAGGTACTTGATAGCAATTCTATTTCTCCTCTCTCAAGTCCAGTTAGTGAGTGAGGATTGAAGCCAGGCATGGGGAACATCAAGCTCTGACAAAGATTGCTCCTTAGACACCAGACTCTTGTCTTGAGCAGTTAGATAGGACTGTATTTGGCCAACTGAGCTAAAATTCCATTTCTGCAGGAAAGTGCGAAAGGGAGAAGCTGTACCCACTCAAACGCATCACCGGAGCGTGACGTGATGTAAAAGAACATGCGGCAGAGGTAAGGATACAAACAAACGAACGAAATCAAGAAAAAAGAAAACAATTCGAAACTGGCATCATACCCATGGTCAAGTCACGCCGTATCACCTCGACCGCGCCCCCCCTCCATCACTATCACAACCCCGTTCCCTTTCTCTTTGGCATCACAGCGTACCATTCTGGAACATCGTTTGCCTTGGGGATCGCTTTCCGACGTAACTCCTTGATCGCCCTTTCTTCCTCCTCCGCCTCGCGTCGCAATTGCTCCTCTTTTAGCCTCTCCATCTCCTCTTGTTTACGTCTCATCATCTCATCAAACTTCTCTCTTTCCTTGGCGCGTTGTTCCGTGCAGAAGAAGAATGGCACAACGGAAACAGTCGGAACAACGCCTTCCCTGTGAAATATGAACTTGGTTGGATGCGATGTCCGCAATGCCTTGGATTCAGGCTCAGCATGATGCACATGCGTCTTCCCAGGCTCGCTTACTGCCAGCCTCTCTTCCCCCTTGCGCGCTTCCAGTCTGGTGTCCACCCGGAACGTAAATTCAACTGGCTTCGTCAGCGGTGCCACAGACAAAGTGGCGTTCTGTTGCATTCATTACAGGAAAAGGATGCACAGCGTGGCGAGAGAAGCCATTGAGCAGATATAACAATCAATCATAACACCTCACAGTCAGCGCACTTGAGATGATTATTTTGTTGACAGACCTCGCTTACCTGCTTCTTTGCCAAGGGTAGATCACTGGTCGAGAACGGGCCAGAACACTGCCGTCCACGATAGGACTCTGTTCTTCTAGCTTGTCGCAGGCGAAGGTTTACCGAAAACCCGCTCGATGACGACTCGGACCGAACGTTTGCGGCCTTGGATTGCTCTTCATCACGCTTGCCTTTACCCTTCCTAGTTGTCCCGTGTACCAGACGCGACCTTGACACGTACGGAAATGCATCGAGTGTTGGTCCTTTGCATCCAAGGGAAGAATTGTGTTTGGGGACGTACTTGGTGCGCGCGCTTGGCAAGCTCGACTTGGAAGTGCTCGGATGCTGTGTACCGTCACAAGTTTCAGGGTGTGTGACCGATTGATCCTCATGGCTCGTCTTCTGAGCTCGGTGGGGCGGAACTTGGGAAACTGCCTCATCTGAGGATCTGCGCTCGCAATCGGCATTCGCAAGCACTGTCTTCCCTCTTTTGCGTCGGTGGCATTCTTGTGGTAGATCTGCATCCGTGCTAATGCGCTTCTTGGCCCCCCACATGGGGGTCATATCATCCTTCCTGCTGTGCTGTAAAGTTCCTGTGCTTGGTGAGGGGGCGTTGGATGGCTGTTTGTGCGGCGAAATTTCAGATAACATGAACGGCTCGCTGTGACTGCCGGAGATACCGACACGTTGGCGTGCAGACGGGGGAGGTAGAGCAGCAGCCAGCCGAGTTCCGACTTGTGCGTTTGCTACTCTAGCAACATCGTTGGAACTTTCTGCAAAAGAAATTTCGGGACAAGGCTTGGAAAGTCTAAATAGATAGCGACCGTTTCGCGTAGGTCAACAAGGTTTGAACGACAACCCAAATTTTGGGCAGGCACCGAATAAACGGAAAACCATCCGCAAGGCACAGCAATCAGCGCCAAGTGACCATCTTGAAACGCATCGGCAGACGTACCCAATTGAGGATATCAACCTTTGACCATATGATACGAGGCATTCAGCCATACTACCGGTGCTATGGGATGTAACTAGAGTATTTTCGGACTTGAGGTCGTTATCGCCATTTATGCAAGCAGGCGGTGCTAGCACCCCTTCGATATCAATGCCAATGGATTGCAGCGGGGTAATTTGACGAGCTGCGGAAGGAGGCGCTTGATGTGCTTCCGGAACGCAGGATGGTTTTCTCTTCGGCTTCTTCGACACGTGTGTCGCCGGAAAGGCAGGACACTTGGAAATGTTTCCGGCCGCATGGGTCTTTGAGACACCTCATTAGTACGTAGATGAAGGAAGCTGGTTACAAGCGCTGACTCACAAGCTTTGTGCTTGTCCTCGGATTTCTCTTCGACTTCGGGCGAAGCGTAGGCGCGGGAATAGTCGTCGTTTCAGCTGGACATTCGTCACGCTCAGCCATAACTATGTCCTGGTCGGTTGGTGTTTCGGCATCCTGGCGAGTATCATCCTCCTCTAGAAGTGTGTCAAGGTGTTTGGACGCAGGCGGGCTGTCGGGCGCCTTCCTCGCTTTTAATTTGATGCGCGACGGACTCTTGCTTCCGATGGAATTATCCCCTGTAGGCTCCACCACATGTATCTGTGCGTGGGACGGTGGCTCGTCGTCCTGACCAAGCGTCCCCACCTGACCAGGGCGCTCCTCGGACACCAACGGGTTTTCCAACTGCCGGTGTACAGAGTTGACGCGTGATGGTGTCCTTCTCCGTTTGTCATGACCGCGGCGTCCTACGGTGAGTGGGCATTGGATAACGGATAGCTTAGCTGACGAAGACGGCACTTGCGTAGGCGGAGGTGTTCGGGTGCGCGGGGTTGGATGTGATGTCGCCTCGGCCCTTGGGGTTAGCTCGCAGAGCGTGAGGGGTGGTCCGCGGGCATGGCCAAGCGTCATGGGTACGAAACTCGCGTCATCGTCGATGGCGTTGCACAGCAAGTCAAACCCGTCAGTGTGGTCAGCGAGGAGCAGGTCCGCGGAGGTGTTATTAGTGGGGATCTGAAAGGATACGCTCGCCTCGGAGAGATCTGGTAAATGGTCTAGCGTAATGTCGGTAATCATGTCTTGATCCATTTTACTTATTCCTTCTGGTGAGTTATCGCGTCGAGTGGCACGTCGGGCAAGTTCGACTTGGGTTGGACCGTGGGAATATCCTCGACGCGTCCTGCTCACGTGATCGGCTCGCCTGCCCGGGTTATTATTCCATCTGCCGAAACAAACCATCCTGATTGCCCACTGAAAATGTTGATATTCATGGTATGATTGATATCATGGGGAGCTTTTAGTGCCACATCTTGGAGTTACAACCCAACATTTCGTCAAGTACCCTTTACTCGCTATATCTAACTGCGCCAAACAGCCATCGTCACCAGGTCTTCCCCTGGCCACATTCTTCTACCGGTGAACCGGTTGGCTCACACACTTATGGTAACAAATTAAGTCTTCATCCAATGATGCACACACGTTTCTAACAGGGTCTTGTCAGTTGAGCTCAACGTTGAGCTCGACGTGTCATATATGCCAAACGGGCTAATCTACGGCTCACATCCAAATCTAGTTTTCTTACAGTGCATGGGATCGTTGAGGTAATTCTGATAACCCGTTCATGTTGACGGTTTCTTCAACTTATTCCTGCTGTAAGGCCTATTCGTGTTTAACCTTCTTTCGCGTTTATTCGTCCTTGGACTCCTCTCAACGTCAGAGAGTCCCCTCGTCGCTGATCGAATCCCAAGATTAATTGCATCTTAGGCCAGTAGTCATTGGCCGCCACGAAATTTGATGCGCAGCAGTTTCCACGCAATTTTTGTCGTCTACTCTTGATCATCTGGACCTTACCCCCCACGTCCCACACATTTCAATACAACCACCCATCAATCTTCGCCCTCCTCATTGATTTCCTCTCAAGCATCCCACACATCAACACCGTCAAACTTAACCCGTCTTCTTCCGATCAGCCGTCTTTCCCCACCCTTCCCCACCTCCCCGCAGCCTCTGCATACATGCCTGTGCGTGTACACCGGCACTTATCGCTGACATCTCCGCCGACTGGACGATACACGGTCACATACCGTGATCTTCTCTCCCTCGATCAACTCGTGACTTCTTTCCACAACGCTTCTATCAAATGCCATAATTGTACGATATCACCACTGCAGGCTCCGCGCTTCAATTCTGCCCTGACTAGGGCTTTGGGATGTCGAAGTTTCGAACCACCCACCGTCCACAACTACAATGCCATGCATGCACTATTCCGTACCCCACATTCACCCATGCAGTGTGAATCGCTCATACTCGGCCATGCTACCGTTCGAACGTTTGGGTTTGATCCTCCCCGGGACAGCGTTGAGCCTACCACGTTCACAACCCACAACCTTACCACAAACTCCCCAGGACGCGTGAGTCGACAGGGTGCTAGCATGATAGGATCGCGTCTCACTTACTCTTTTTCTTCCCCCGCCTGAAGCGTTCGCTCTACATCCCGTTTTTTTCCGCATCGAATTGGCCCCGTCGCCTAAACCTTGCCAGAATTGCTTCAGTCCTCCTAAGTTCAATCTTCTCGTTTTCATCCTAATTTACTCATATTTGTGCTATCTAGGCACCTAGAAGAGACCAATTTTTTGGACGTTTCCCAGGTGTATGCAGCGTGTGTGCGTGTGTACGTGATCGTGGAGGTACACACAACCACGCTCCATGTCCTCCAGTTCCGCTATCACCGCCCCTCTTTTGCGCTTTATCCGCGTTTAGAATGATCCTATGGCCACATCAAATACTGGATTCCAAACTCGACACGTCAACGAACCCACCTCTCTACTGAAAGACGGCCCCAAAACGATGGCTCAAACGTGATTCGCGTTTTATCATGGCATTTTAATGTCTCCGCATTCCGACACCATAGCGTCCGATGCGACGCGCGTACGAGTTCTCTTCCACTTCTGAAATTGAATTCCCACTAGGTGGCGAGAAGACAGGACGTGCCCATTTTCACTCATTCGTCAACGATGCCGTTCCCTCCTCCCCCGTTTTGTATGCTAGGGGACCTGCGACAGCTTCCTCGAAGATGTGTCGGCTAAGCGGGGAGAATGATTGACGTGACCACGTCAGAGCCATCCCACTTCAGGTTCCGGTCGTCATCCCCTGACTCTTGGTCTCGTGAGTATGTACCCTTGTAAACTCAATGTCATCGGCACACCAACGTCATCGAAACTGAAGGCATACGAGACAGTGGCCTTTCCTTGTCCCTTGTATGGCTATGTTGCGTTCGTGGGTGGGACGTGCGGTCCTCTTCCCCCAGAGAATGATACCGACAAAATAACATCCCGCAAAGGACGGGCTTCTCACTGATATCTGACGTGCTGCGGAACCGTGTCGCTCTGAGAGGTGATATCAGAGTCGAACGTGGATGGCGGGTGACCAGGTGGAATTCCCGGCAGCTGTTTCTCATGTTCGAAGAACGTTGGACCGTATTGGTGCGAGCGTGTCGTTAACACGGCTGGTAGACCATCGCGTTGCACGATGCGTTACCACTGATCATGCATGCCAAGGTCCTACGACATTTCATTCGAGTGCGAGCGTGTCTTTTTATTATTATTATCGGGTTTTTTAGAAGGGTCACGTATACGTGAGAAGATGATGCCAGGGGCAAGTTACGGTGACCTCGAGGAAGGTCATTTGATCGATGCGGGGAACGGATTCGTTCATTCGCTCTACGCGACGGGCCCCGTTTCTTTTCTTTTCTTTTGCGTTAACCTTGTTCCAGTCGATTCATCACTAGGTACGGGGGAAAAAAAAGTAGGGACTACTTTCTCTATCTGCGCCTCGTCTGTTGGCGTCCCATCTTCACGTACTCACGTGTCTTTTCTTTAAAAAATCAAATCCCAAAAGCTTCTCGCAGTGCTAGGGCCAGAAGAACGCGTGGAAGATGCTAACGAGAAATAAAAGGCAGCGAACAAAAGTCAAGGGGAGGAGGGTCGGCTAGACCAAACTCAAACATTGCAGCGAGAACCAAAAAAAAAAAAAAAACGAAAAACATCCGTTCCAAACTATCCTTTCTCCCGTATCCTCGTTCCATATGCTTGGCATCGCTGAACGTGTGTCCCAGGTTATGCATTAATGACCTGTCACATGCGTTCTAATGGATGTGTGTCTGCTGCACTGACAAATACTCTAATGTTCCTCAGTGCGTGCTTGTCTTGTTCTGTCAAGGTGAGTGATGGGCCATGTGGTACCAACGACGTCGGTGGGACCAGCTGAGAGGAAGGAATGGTTGCATTTGCAAATTCAATGAGCGTCGAACTCAGTTGAGAAGCTAAGATGGGGAGATACCCCCGTTCGGTATGCGTGTGGCCACCTAAGGGTCCATCAGCAACTGCGCGGGAGAAAACCCATAGGCCGGTACCGCAAGTGACAACAACTTGTCACAGAAGTAAGGGACTGGGGAGGAAAAGGGGCAGATGGCATTTGAAAATCCGGGAAAGAGGAGAGGGCTTACAAAGGACAACGTATCTCCCCGCCGCAACTGACGCCAGGACTTCATGCTAAACCGGAGATAGATCAGCAAGGTCGTTTTTAGATAAAATTCAACGTGACGTGGACAGGTCGCCACAGGGCACCGACGGACACCCAAGCCGCATGTATGAAGCACGGAAGTAGAGAAATCCAAAAGGACGTACGTGGGACATCTCGCCGGTAAGGTAGACATCCGCATCGGCACCAACAAGTACCGAACCGCCAGACCCCGCACAGATCGCAACCGTGCGTACCTCACGCGGTACCACCGGTCGTCCGACGTCGACTTTGTGTGCACGAATACAGTTGAAGCGATGCAAGGAACCAGAAGCAAAGGTCATGCGGGTAGATCGTCATCCAGGATCAAACGGCAGAACCAACGCAGGTGACAAGCAACATGTCGTTCATGTTCATACACGTCACTGAAAAACGATTAAAGGATCGGGTTTGCCTGCTCACCATACGGAAGACAAAGGCGCTTCTTGATCCTTCCAACAAGCTCTTCGATCGATACTGGATCTTGAAGCGTGAGCAACCTGCCAAGTCCGCCTTCGTCACCCTTGGATTCGCCGAGAAGTGAGACGTTCACGGAACCCAGCGTGCTGACATTGTCTGGATTTCCAGCGCAACGCGCCAGCCAGTCATTGACGCCGCCATGTACACTATCGAGGGCCGTGTGTGGCGAGTAAACCGATACACCAGCTGCGGCAAGGTTGAGAAGCGAGGCCTGAAGAGAGTTCGAGAACGTGAAAGACGAAAGGGGTTTGAAGATTGTGGGGTGGTACGATACGACAAGTGCTACCGAAGGCTCCAACGCTTCTTGCAGAACAGCGGAGGTCAGGCTGGACGAAGAAGAGAATCACGAACACGTTCTTGGACGCGGCAAAGGGAAATGTAGTCTCACTCGATCGTCAACAGAACGCGGTTTGCATTTGGACGCAGAACAGGCGATTCTGATTGTACGTGCGCATCAGAAAAGAATGCTCGCAGAGAAGCCTATCATCGGGTTTGCTCCGTACCTAGCAAGAGGCCCACCTGTTGCAGTCGCAGTTGGAGCTGCGCATCGGAATGAGGAGACCGAAATGACCTACATTATCCCACTTCTCTGCAAGTCGGAGCGGTGCAATGCGCTCCATAGCCTTGAGAGCATACTCGACTACCAGTTGTGAGCGTGCCATGTCAGTGGTCAAAAGACGGAGAGTCACGTGATACAAGTAACAGGTCTCTGCGCACCTGCAGCTATCGAAGACAAGTACACCCGCAAATTAGACAAGATGGTCAGTGCTAACTCCTTTCCTCGTCGCAATCTTCACGACGATGTGGGCAGGTCGTGTTGGCAGCCTCGATCTGCACAAAGGGCGGCAAAGGTATGATCCAACACTTTTTTTTGTGCGTGCGACGACCGCTTCATGCTAGTCCATCCAGCCGTCCTCTCGCGTCAATTCCACCCGATGACGCGAACCAGAATCGAATCCCTCCTCGCCTCTTTCCCGAAACTCATCCCCGCCAACAGCCAACACACCTCCGTCGAAACCGCCGAAGTCCGTTACGTCTACCAACCGCTCGAAGATCTCTACATCCTCCTCATCACCAACAAAGCGTCGAATATCCTCCAGGACATCGATACATTGCATCTCTTTGCCCGCGTGGTCTCAGATATGTGCAAGAGCGCAGAAGAGCGCGAGATTCAGAGACAGTCATTCGAGTTGTTGGGTGCTTTCGACGAGATCGTGAGCTTGGGCTATCGGGAACACGTTAATCTGATGCAAGTCCGGAGCGTGCTGGAGATGGAATCGCACGAAGAAAAAATTCAAGAGATCATTGCACGGGTAAGCATCGCCCACAACAAGGAGTGGGGAAGCACTCAACACTCCATGCCCGATCACAGAACAAGGAAGCCGAGGCAAAGGAGGAACTCAAACGTCGTGCCCGTCAACTCGAGATGCAACGTCGAGAACAACAGAAACGCGCTGCGGCCCTTGGGGGTGGTGTTGGGGGTAGCTCATACCTCGGCGGTGGCGTGTCTGGCTATGCGCCCGTCCCGCGCTATGAGGCTTCCGATGCTCCGATTGCACGCACGGCATCGCCTGCGCCCACTGCAGCGTCTCGCCCGCCTCATTTCAAGGCGGGCGGTATGAAGCTCGGGAGCAAGAAAACGAGGCAAGCAGAACTGCTGGATGCTCTTGGGGGCGAGGTCCTCACCGTCGAGGACATGTCTACCCCCCCAACACCCATTCCCGTCGAACCACCCACCCAGACTCAGAAAGATGCCAGGGGCAGCCTTCCATCTGTAACTCCGGAAAGGCAAGTCCATTGCTACACCATCAACCCTTCCGTCGAATTTTAATATGATGATCTTCGCGTGTTTCTGCAGTGTACACATCGTCATCAAGGAAACCGTCTCGGTCTCGCTCCTTCGCGAAGGCGGCATCAAATCTATGGAGCTAAAAGGCGATATGAACCTCCAAGTCGCCGATCCGTCCAATGCACATATCAAGCTCGCCCTCGCGCCGTTTTCGACTGATTTTGGGTCCGACCTCCAATTCAAACAACACCCCAACGTCGCCAAGTTCGTCCCAAACCAAGAGAAGATTATCGCACTCAAGGACCCCTCGAGGGCGTTTCCTGTCGGTCAGGCACTTGCGGTGCTCAAGTGGCGCTATACAGGCCACGATGAGAGCTACGTCCCTCTATCGAGTAAGCACAACCCTCAGGGAAACGCAGACTGGCATCACTGCTGATATAAATTGTTCCTTCTTTCGTCTTTTGTTTGCCGCATACAAAGTCAACTGCTGGCCGTCTCCCTCCAACGACGGCACATGTGATGTCAACATCGAATACGAACTCGAACACGACCACATCACCCTCTACGATGTCATCATCACCATACCTCTCCCTGCAGGCTCCTACCCGACCGTCTCCGACCCGTCTTCCAACTGGTCGCTCAACCCTTCGCACGCCCTCGACTGGTCTATCCCCCGAATCTCCGCCGACGAACGCTCGGGTGCGCTGGAGTTTAGTGTGAGCGGAGACGATGCGGGGGCGTTTTTCCCTGTCAAAGTCGCCTTTGTCGCGCAGGGGAGTCTGGCTGGGATAGGCGTAGCGAAGGTGACAAGGGTGAGTGGTGGAGAGGAGGTGGTGTTTTCATCAGACGCGGTAGTGAGTGCCGAGGAGTATGCCGTGCTGTGATTCGTGGGTGGTCCACTTTGTCGCCATCATTGGTGTCATAGTGTCAACGGATGGTTGCACGAAACGGGTCTGGACGACCCAAAACTTTCTTGAGGCATTCTCTACAGGTTACCTGAATTCTGTCCTGTCATAAGTCCAGGGTCAAAAGCCAAGTATAACGAGTTATGCAGAAAATCTGAGCGAATGTCCACCAAAGTCTGGATGAAAGGTAGAAAGCGAGAGAGAATGAGAATGAGAAAGTATGACATCTCCACCAACTCCTTACTACCGTTTCTCCATGACACTGCGTCGTCTCTGATCAGGAGCGATTGCTGACGGTGGGAATTGCAACCCGCTCCCGCCCATACTCGCCCGTTTTTTGTCCTTGTCAGTAGGCACCAACAACGGCGACGTCAATGTGCTAAACATGGACGCCCGCTTGGTGTTCACGTTCATCCCCATCTCGTCCGCCCCTCCCCGAACACGATTACTGACGGACGCCTGTGGGGAATTTTCCTTCATATTCTCCTTCGCACCTGGATCGGGATGTGTGCCTCCAAGAGGCCGGAAGATCCGTGCTGCAACAGTTGCAGCACGGCCAACACGCGCCTCTCCCTTGCCAGCCCTATTCCCTATCCCCATCTTCGCACTCATACTCACACCGCCTGGTATCACTCCCGCCGCCCCGGCCGGATCTATCATGTATTGAAACGCCACCAGCGTCATGTACGCATCATTCCCCGCATTGTGTAACACACACGGCGGGTCGAACCCGAGCGAATGCAAGAGCGCGCGAAGACTGAGCAACGACTCTGGTAAACGGGCTCTGCCTGAATTACGCTCATGCATTGGGCCGCGCTCTCCAGTGACAAAGAGGGCGCGTTCGAGGTAAGCGATGTCAATAGTGAGGATGTTGGTTGGGAGCTCTGGAAACCAGCATGACATCCGGAGATTTGAAAAATACATTCAAAGGAGATAGATCCGATCGGGTAAGGGATGCGAACACGCGGAGAAGGTTGGATAGACGTACTGATCTTCATCTCTTCGAGACGCTGCATAATCGCCTGAACATCATGTCCGACGAGCACGACATTGTTTGCAACCGTTTCAGAGTCTGGACTAACGAGAGTACTGTCCAGGGGTGTCAACACAACCCAACACACGAACAGACCTGCTTGGACATGCGTTCAGGGCTCACCTCAGAACAGATTGGATGATACGTGGCATGTTCGTTTTCAGTATCACTTGACTTTCTCCAAACTAGAATTCATTCCCCGATGGGCAACGAATATTGTCAATGTCAATAGAAACACGGATAGCTGGTCGAAAACATTACGCACGGCATACTACCCGTTGTCAACCCGACACACATAACCCAAAAGCAAACATGGATGAGTTACGCATCAATAAAGCCCTCTTTGGGGATGAGGAGATCATAAAGTCGCAGATAGAACGCACCTGCCGCGCCGCAGTTGGCGGTGCCTTGTTGAACCCATCCGTGTATTCAGACGTGATATAGTGACCCTTGCTGAGGTGACTCAGTGCTTAATCATCACAAGCCCCAGTCAAAAAATACGCACCGATAATTCGTGTTCGGTACAGGCGGCCATGCACCCATTCTAAGGCCACCCTGTCAGCACATGTATTAAAGACCAATCAATGACATACGCCTCAAGGTGGTTACATCGGATAGCTGCATATCCCCACTCAATGCACGACCGCCCACTCTTTTCGAGGGTCTCAAAGTCGACGGCTAAGAAGGTCTTCTCCCGCGTCGCCCAGAGTTCTCGGATTGCACTCGGATTACCAGCCCGGACGCGGGCTTTGAGCGCCGCAAGGGCGACAACAGGGAGCGCTGAGTGGAGTTTCTTGTAGGTTGACCAGTCGTTCAAGTGCCGGAGGTGTCGCTGGGAGGTCTCGAAAGGCTTGACGATGAGCATATTATCCACTGGAGGAAGGGTCTCTCCGAACCTGCAGATGGATGGATATGAGGGGAATGGAGGGGCGAACTCCAGAACGGCATTGGGCGAGAGGGGAGGCGATGAGGGTTAAAAAAAACGGGACGTACCGTATCTTGATCATCTTGACAAAGGCAACGATCGAGCTCATGCGCGTCACGATGTGTGCACGGCCCGTGCGTGCATCTGTGACAGTAATCACGGGCCACGAAAAGGCAAGGAACTGCTCAAACGTCTCAAAGAATTGACCCCACGTCCGGTCGTGCCTACGACGATCCAAAGGAGGCATCAGCACAACGTTGGCGTCAGAGCAAGGGGCATGTGTACCATGGCACACCGTGAAGTTGAAAGTGCCCCATATAGGCCGAATAGACCTGAGAAGCGGGGATCGTCAGCATCATGCGTGCATCAGCATGTACAGGAAAGAACGCACAGACTGCAAGTCATATTCCCAGCCCTGAGGGTCGACCAAGTGAAAGTCGGACATGCCTTCACCTGGAAAGCCTCTGTGACGACTATGTGATCAAGTAGCCTGAGAGGCGCGACGTCCGGTGACAGACACGATCCAGACGAAAAGAAGGTTGTGTCGAGATGACAAGAAACGGTGACAGCCGTTGGAAAGGATTTATAATTTAAACTTGAGTGCAGCGGCCTATCCGTAATGCATAAGCGTACAATATAATACAAAATTACGACACGGAGAACGAACGTGGTGTCCCCCATACTTACGCACCGCAATGAAGACGCCACCATCACCGAGAGGCAAGGCAATCGTGAAGGAGCATATTTGCTAACGTTGAATGTGGAGACGTCACCATTTATGTCAAGGAGTCAAAAACTAACGTCACGGAGGCGATGTCTTGCGTGCAACTCAAAACATATCCTCGCTTACATGTGACTTCTTCAATGTTATTTTTACACGGATGTTCCAACCTGACCAAGGAATCGAATCCGGACTAATCCAAGCAAGGTTTCTGCCCACCGTGTATGCATTTTCCCAAGTTGTAGTAGTTGCAATCGCAAATTAGGTACAACAGTTCATGGTGACCACGTTGGAAGGTGTGCACAAGACAACAACTGCAGGAAACAAGCATAGTTAGCTCGGAAGGATGACATGAGAAGGGGAAGATCAGAGACTTGAATGGGTTCCCAAGGAACAACGCCCATAGTGCATGCACGTCACGTTTGCAATCGACTGCATCCTGAACGAGAAGCCGAACAGAAGTTGAGCTTACCCAAGCTAGCCTCGGAATGATATCCTCCTAACCTTTAACTTGGATTTCGCGTCCACAGGCGGACGGCCGCTCAAAACGTAAGCTGTTCGAGGAAGATGGCTCAGTCAACGGCTCAAACCATGGGACAAAAGGCAAGGGATCAGGTATAGAATTCACGTTCTTCTCATCGCCTGCTGGGCAGACTATTGAAGTGAGCTGAGGATAATGAAGAATCCTCATCACGAAGAGATTGATATATATAAAATTTGCAAACGTACCTTCATCGCATGCACTCGCAAAAGTTCTTTTGGGACGGCAAGTCAGGACGAAACCTACCCTCAGCCACCGAATTGACTATACAGCACCACACGATTATTCCCACGGTCACTCAACATTCCAAGGTGAGCCGTCCTGCTCACATTCCCAACAGCCTGTCAACGCCGAGAAGATGCAGATCTTCGTCAAGACCCTTACCGGGAAGACCATCACCCTCGAGGTGGAGTCTTCCGATACTATCGATAATGTGAAGGCAAAAATCCAGGACAAGGAGGGGTAGGTGTTCACCTCATATCCCCCAGCCACACTCCAAGTAATGATCACGTACGTACAGTATCCCCCCCGACCAACAACGTCTTATCTTTGCTGGTAAACAACTCGAGGATGGTCGCACCCTTAGTGACTATAACATCCAGAAGGAGTCTACCCTTCACCTCGTCCTCCGGTGCGTAACCCGCTCAAGGTACGCTCTCTGGTTTACTCTGTACTGAAACGATGTCTAGTCTCCGTGGTGGTATTATTGAGCCCTCGCTCAAGGTCCTTGCATCAAAATATAACTGTGACAAGCAGATCTGTCGAAAGTGCTACGCACGTCTCCCACCGCGTGCAACCAACTGCCGCAAACGCGGTTGCGGTCACTCTTCGCAACTCCGTCCGTACGTATACATTTCTCTTTCCAGATCATAGCCTCACATTTGCGCCAAACAGCAAGAAGAAGTTGAAGTAGTCCACTCGTCGTTCTGCCGACGTTGCATGTGCGTGCACGCCGCGTGGAGATATGGCGTACGTACAAACGGCCAAAAAGCACGAGGATGGCCGTCTCCTCTTCTCTAGGCAACGTTTAGCGATGTACTTGTATCACGCCCGTCCCGCATATACAACTCATGACTTTACTTGCTTTACGGGTATTAGCAAGATTTACCACCGACCGTCCACCTGCGCTCGCTATCAGGAGTTCAAACGTTCATTGATAGCGAGCAAGCATGCCACACGAAGGGCCCACCGCACTCCGTCCCGGAAATGCAACTGCCATGCAGTGTGCATGTAAAGCACCACCTCAGCCTCGTGCAGTAACATGATCCCCGGCTCCGGATGGCCGGTACCCCATCCTCGACCTCTACACATTTAAAATGTCACGCGGCAGGCGACCGCTATCCTCGTACGGTGCATCCGTTTTTGATCGACATCGCCTTTCTCTGATGCGTCCGCCTCTGTTTGTACCCTGCTCGCCCTTCTGTGCGAGAGATGACCGTCTTGACGTGAGTCATCGATGTCAAGGTAGGGGCACTACCCGTGCCCTAGTTAGCGTATGCTTTTCAAGTGCCTTGGGCTACCTTTGATGCTTATTCCAATCGCGCGCATGAGTATGGACGTACTCGACCATGCTGGTGTGTACAAGCGGGGCCTGGTTCCCTCGCTTCCCCTTCCCCC
The DNA here is from genome assembly GCA_038092695.1 of Boletus rubropictus. Taxonomy (NCBI): domain Eukaryota; kingdom Fungi; phylum Basidiomycota; class Agaricomycetes; order Boletales; family Boletaceae; genus Boletus; species Boletus rubropictus. The sequence goes on from JBBPQW010000301.1 coordinate 22,772, forward strand.
CCACATAGCCATCTACGGCCAGTCTACCCGCAGTTCGCGCCCATTCTAAAAGTAAACTTCGCTCGTTTCCGTGTGAGTGAAGTTGGCCAGAGTTTTGAATTGCTCTATGGTCCAAGTCGACCCTGACCCTTAGTTCCCTGCTCCGTTGGTAGTCATTTAGCAAACCTCGCACAAATAGATTCACACTTCTGGCACCAACTTGCATGTTCATCGAGGGCAACTGTTACATTCCTCTGTATGTTGATCCATCTCAGCCACAAAGGAGTACATGAGACACCAACCAACGTGCGTTCCACAAAAGATTAATCTCACTGTCCACCGTTGTAGTCAAAGTGATGATGTTTGACTCAAATACACCTCCATCAAAAAAACAATCAAGGCAGACGCTCATACTCTAGTATAACTAGACAAGAGGGGCAGTGTCATCGAAATGATCAAGACCAAGAAACTAGTGCGCCAGGATGACAATCCCATACCACACGCAACCCTCGCTGCAGCGTGAAGAACAGAGGGTCGATGGTATGTAATAGAACGGAAATGACACATTTTGTCCAAGCGTCCAAGGGAGAATGAGGTCCGATCAAAACTACGTGGAATGATATGTAATCAGCCTAACAGTGTCACCAAACGCCACAACCAACTTAATGCCAGAGTCAAAGAAAGGAAATGGTATACGATAGAGAACCTTAAAACAGCCGAGCTAGAAAGTGCATTCGCCCAGCCGTTAGGTTTTTCTAAAGGCGTCTAGAAAACCATAGAGGCACCAGCCACCGCTGAAAGGACAAGGGCAGCAGCGGGAGCCAAACCAATCAACTTGAAGGAAGCAGCACCGGACGAGTTGAATGACGAGGGAGTAGAGGAAGCGGCAGAAGAGCTTGCTGCAGAGACAGAAGACGAAGCCGACGAAACAGGAACCGTGGCGGTCGACGAAGGAGTACTGGAGGAGGTCGACGAGCTAATACGATGAATAATCAGTAGCAACCACTTCTCGTCAAACATCCACTTACGTGGAATCAGTAGCAGTAGAAAGGGAAGAAGAAGACGCCGTAGATGATGCGGTGGCCGAACTGGTAGTCGCAGCACCAATGGAGAAGTCACCGCTCTGAGCATAGACTTGGTTGAGGTTGCTAGGGAAATCGCATGACGTCAATACCAAACCAAACCAAATATAGAACAGCTTACTTGGGAGCAATGGCCTCAATAGTGTAACCATCGCTGGAGACAAGTCGGTCGGCCATCACAAACACGAGTGGGACGAAATGAAACATACCCAACTGGTACTTGTGGGAGCGTGACGGTAATTGATCCCTGAGCCGTCACCACGTTGTTTGCAATGGCGAAGGTGTTATGGAAAGCGCTGTTGGTCAATTCGATGGAAAAGGTCCCAGGATCCGTAGTGGTGGCCGACCACGAGATGGTTACTTGACCTCCAGTGGTACCACCCTCGAGAGGATTGATGGTGAAAGCCGCGACATAAGGAACAATGAGCGCAAGCGTGCTAAGGCGGCCAAGCTGAGGACGACCACTAGCAACCATGGTGAAAAACACCTACCTGAGCTTAACAAGCATTTTGAATCGTAAGGAGGCGAACACGAAGATTAGAAGGACAGACGTGAAGGGAACTGCGAGAGTTAAAGGGAGAGCAAGGAGCGGTCGGCTTTTTATTCTCGGGTGGTCTGAATACGAATTGGAATTCCCACGCCGAATCCGATGCGATGCCGGCACAGTCTGCTTGTAAATTTTTTTGACTACATTCCGAGAGCTCTATGTCCACCCGAGGTTCAATGTAACCGTAAGTATTCTACTCGACATTACTAACAAGAGTGCACCCTGGAGATGGGACTGCACAATGACGATCGCTGTGTTATAACACGGTCAGACGTTGTAGGCAGGTAGAGGGTCTTCTTAATAGCAAAACGGCCTAGTAGATCTGTGTGGGAAGAGACTCGTCGTACGAAACCCGACCGACGCACCTCATCAAACGGTCGGGTGTCCTTCATTCACCGCGCGTGCTGCCGTCGCTTTGTCGGGACACCGCGGGTTCGCTCGAACAGACAATATCGCCCTCCGACGGACACACGCCTATATACCAATCAAAAATACGACGGTGGAAGAGATCAAAAAGGAGAACGTCAGCGACGGATATAGCGAGCATCGGAGAGGCTACTTGGTGCTGTTTGGTGAACGACACGTGCCCCCGGTCCAGTTCACGCATGTATCTGCAGTCCCCACTCAAACTGTTTGCGCGGATCTTTGCAACGCACAGTGGGATCAACGACGAAAACAGGTGCAACAAAGAAAATCGGTTTCATGGACTCACTTCACTACAAGCGTGATGTCGCAAGTTGTGCCAGTCGACGTTAACTTTGTAGTGATCATACATGTGTGTGTCAGGGTATCCTCCATGTATCGCTTGCGGCCAGGGTGGTTTTGGCACAGCACGACTGCACCCGCCGGAAGAAATCCTCCCGAATGCGTAAGATCGCATGGGGCATACATGACATTCTCAGACGGTACAGCACAGCCGGAAAGGCGAAGATGTTTGAGCATAAGCACCACGAACGGATGTGGTGGTAAGAGTCACATTGAGCCATATCCACAAGCAAATTGAATGCCGATTCGCAAGCGAAACCTATAAGTGTCAGCATGAGGAAACAACTGCAAAGACGGACTGTAATTCATCAGTTTGGCCTTCCATTTTTCACA
>JBBPQW010000302.1:0-25382 GCA_038092695.1 Boletus rubropictus
AGGCTAGCGACAGAAGAGGCTGCAGCAGAGGAAGCAGAGTTCTTCTGCAGAAATTTCTTGTTTATGTTGACCGCGTTAAACCTCTTGGGGTGAGGAATGGCGAAGGGGGAGTAGGTCGCAGGCGAGGCAAGCGTAGAAGGGGCAGGAACATGGTCTGGAGTGGTAGAATGTAACGAGTTGGCGTGTGGTTGTTCTGGGTGCAAAGGTTCTCCACTGGCGGGGAGAGTCACTGCCTCGGGTCCATCTTGCGACGATTCCGCCAATACTGGCTCTGCTTTGTCCATAAACGCGCCCCAGTGACGCTGGTGTCGGCAACAAGACGACGGTTGGAGTGGAGGAGGCTGGTAGAGCGGCCCCGCGAGATAATGCTGAGCAGCGCACAAAACGAGGTTTGTCCTCGCTGCAGCAGACGAAATTCCACGACGTGTCTCCTTTTTGGGCAGGGCGTATTACACGGTCGTTGTACACTGCTACATCTCCATCATCTCCCTCTCCTTCGTCTGCAGTCGTCCCACCTCCCCCTCCAGCGCAATATTCGCCACCTCAATCTGCAGGATGCTCGACAGCAGCTCGGTCCACTTCGTCTCTAGCGTCGTCAGCTGTGCACCGTAGCGCGTCTGCCAATCGTACATTGGCGGCCACTCTCCGCGAGAAATCGGTATGGACGCACCTGTGAGTTCTTGCGCTCTCTGTTCAGCTCGGTTGTGAGCTGCCTCAATTCTTCGAGTGCTCTCTCGGACTGCTTTGCCGTCTCTTCCAACAGATAGTTGTTGATGCGCCAAGCATTCTGACCATACGTTTGTAGGAGTGCAAGATTGGTATGCCTAACGATGCCAGGTAAATCGCAGCACGGCCGTTCTGCAAGTTCCGGGACAGACCGTAAGCGCTGGTGCTCAAGTTGAGCATATGCATTTCGAAGGGCTTCCCGCCACTCTTCATCAGTTCCCGGCGATGATCCAGGTCCGGGTAGCTGATACCTCACAGTGTCCAGTGGAGGCAAGGGCTGGTGAGCCTCTACACGCGCGAGCTCCGCAGCAAGTAGTGGATTATCCTATGTCGCGTGTCGACCTGAGGTTCACGGAACCGAGAGGAGATTTTCACACCCACTTTGAACAACTCAAGCGGAGGTGGGGCGAGAGGGTGCATGGTCTGCGGGGGCTTGGGCTCACGCGCCAGCTCCTTGTCGACCTTTTCTTTGAGGATGGGATATTGCTCGAGGTCATTGTCGTAGTACGGAAGTGAATCGAACAGCGCTGTTTTGTCGCCAGTGAGCGCCATGGTAAACTTGCGTCGGAATTTCCTACTCCGACCCACTCGTTTCTCCCAACTACAACCACCCGATGTCCTTGCGGGCAAGTATCCGTCTGGCTGGAGTCCTCAGATACCCCTGCGCTCGACGTGGATCGTCCAACACCCTCTTGTGGCGGGGCATCCGGTCCTCATCCCTGTCTAGAGGTGCCCCTTCGCGTTTCTAACCCTCGGGCTTTACTCATCCTTGTCCAGCTTCCGTCTCTCCGTTCACCGAACCTACTTCTCCCAACCCGACAGCAACAAAGTATGCACAGACCACAGAGTCGCTGCACACTTACGGCTCGTATTTAACTCAGTGCCTCCCAAAGTTCATCCAACAATTTTCTGTCCTCAAGGACGAGCTTATCCTTCACGTCGCACCCTCCGCGATAGTTCCTGTTCTGACATTCCTGCGAGACCACTCACAGTGCCAATTCAAGAGTGTTCTTGATATCACTGCAGTTGACTTCCCTGAGAGAGAGAAGCGCTTCGAAGTCGTATACAACCTACTCAGCATCAAACATGCCGGTAGGATTCGGATAAAAACATACGCCGGGGAAGCGGACCCCGTACCAAGCGTTGTCTCTGTCTTCCGTGGTGCTGACTGGTATGAGAGGGAGGTATGGGACATGTTTGGCGTGTTCTTTTCTGGTCACCCAGACCTGTAAGTTTGCCACGCGCAGCAACTCTGCTCCTTGTTCACGGGATTCCTAGGCGTCGCATATTGACAGATTACGGTCAGTGGTTCACTTTTGTCTTATTTCTTATGTTCGACTTGTCTGCGCAGGCTTCGAAGGACACCCCTTACGCAAAGATTTCCCCCTGACAGTGAGTCAAAACACGATCTCGGAAATATTGATTTTTGGGATTTTGGATAGGGGTATTCGGAGGTCCGCTACGATGAAGAGCGGAAACGCGTTGTCTACGAACCACTGCAGCTGACACAGGCTTTCCGGTAGCTTTTTGCCTCCATGCCTGTGCTATTGGTCTTGTTCATGACATCCTTGCACAGGAATTTCGAGTCACTCTCGCCTTGGGAGCAAGTTGGAGTTGGCACTGAACCCATTAGACCTGCAGACTTCAAACCTGTTCCTCCCCCAAACCCGGAGGAATCACCAAAGAAGTGAAGAATTCACATGTCGACTCGGCGGATACCGATACACTAGCCAATACAAGTGTAGACACGAGAATGTGCTACCCATGACATAGATGGTTCCAATGCGTTGTCTCAGCTTTCTCGTGTCGTTTCTTGGCTGGAATTGGGTGCATTGTCATCATTCCGCATATCTTTCTTCTCCCAGCCCATCCTGGATGCGAGATAATCCTGTCCGAGAACCTCGACAGCGACCCTCAATGATTCTGCAACAAGATCTTCAACCCAGTCATACCGATCCCAGACTTCTAGCCAGCCAGCAGGAATTGCTTGCGTTACCGTGGTTCGCACCAGCTGATGCCCTGGGTCAGCCAAGTGCAAGATGAATTGTAAATAGTCGGTCCCGTCGGAAGGTTCCTGCGCCAGCTGAGGAAGAGAATACGATCGCATGAAAGGCTGAACTCGAAGATACACCAAGGAGTAAATAACCGGGTTATCGACTGACGAGTCCCTTTTGGAAGCCTTGGTTTGGTTCTTGATGAGCTCATCCAAATTAGCCTAGAGGAAATGTTGGAAGGGAACCAATTCAGGACGTTAGAAGGTTACCTGAGCAAGCTTTAGCGCTGCCTCGTAGCCATCGACAATGTTGAGTTCTCGGGCGGAATCCGGGAAATCCTTGGGCTTGGATTCTTCACCGCGGTTGACAATGAGGTCACCGCCTTCGACTTGCTCCAAGATCTATGAAATGGACTAAGCAACGATAATGAATAATGGGTCGGACACGACATACTCGCGCGAGGGAGCGATACACGAGGGTCTCTATCCCATCGTATCCTCGCATGTCATGGCTAAGCCAGACTTGAATAACCTCATGTTCCGAGATTGGAGGAGCAACGACATTCAATATATCACTCAGGGTAGACAATCCAACTCTTTTGAAGTCCTGGCCTGACGATCGTTAAGAAGCCTTTGAGAATTGTCATGATCTTTGCATACCAAGTTTATCCAGTTGGGCCGTCTTCGCATATTCGAGGACACCTTCTCCCCATTTGCTGACTTGTTCATTCTTGGGCAAGTTTTTCACTTGCTCGTCAACAACGGACCTGGCTTGCTGATATGCAGCGGAGGCACTGGTCCATACGGTTGACCACCCCCACCTCCCAGATGAAGTGGCAGAAACTGCTGCTTCGGGTTTGGTAGTGGAGACTGCTCTGGTGGCTGACTCTGGCTTCCCGGAGAGCGAAGACGTGGAGGACGACGGATGCAAACCGACCCTAACACGCTCTGTACCCTTGCGAAGGGAAGGTGTTCCAGCGCGCGAGGTGGGGCGATCTATCGAGGGCGCTGTTAAACGGGTAGGCTCTGAGCTTTTCTGGGTAATTTCATCGATGAAGGCGAGGACTTCAGCAGGATCTCCCTCGTTGCTTGCATGCACATTCGAAGGCGTGGTCTGGCGATGGGTGCGGGGGCCTACGGAGGGTTGGAGATTATCGAGGTCGTCGAGGAATTGAAGGGCCTCTTCCTGCTTGGACTTTGCCTTGGATGCCATGCCGGAGTGTGGAGAGACGCTTTACTTCTGGGCGCGTGCGCGAGGGAGATCACGTGTTACCCAACTTGCAGGCTTCGATTTGTTCGCGCCTTTCTTCAACCTCACCGCAAGCACTTGGGCTCTACACCAGCTATAACAATATGCCAAAAAAGAGAAGGGGAGAAGAGGAGGTATACTATGTTGGTAAGCCTTTTCCCTAGTTTAGACTGCGATGTGGCAACAAAGTATTTCCAGAGGTCGTCACGAAAGCACGGGTCAATAAAGACCGTGATTGGGTAAGTCGTCCATCTAGCCATATCCTCCAGTGTCGATGCATCAGGTTATATAGGAATATTTCGTGAAGGTGATCAGCACCATTTGCTAACTGCTATACTTCTTGCTCAACCTCGCCGCACAGTGGGCGGGTTATGATTCGGATGCGGATAGGTAGGCATATCACACTACCTGTGGTGCACATGCTTCGTGGAACTTAGTGCTTGTAGCTGGGAGCCTTCGGCTAACGTTCAGCAATGTGACCGACTACTGACAAGCTTTTGGAAACATGTTGGGATCGATAATGAGGACTATCCTGTCGATTATGAGGTAGCGGCTGGGGAAGACTGGATCAGTTCGTGCTCCATCTCATTACTTCCCACAAATCCTCAGCCATTCCCAGATAAAGAGAAGCGATATTTCGCGGAGACATTTGTCAAGTCCTCGAAACAAATTTCAGACAAAGCGAGAAACAAGAAGGACAGACAGGTCGGGAAAACGTCAACATGAGATCTATGGCTAAATGACCTTCCAGGAGTGGCGAAAGTCGAAGTCGATCACACCGCCTACCCCAGACAGTTCTGCGAGTGACTCTGAGACTTCAGATGGAGTACGTTCAGCGCGGAAAACATTGACGGGGGCGCCCAGCAGGAAACTACGTATCAGTGACACAGATGTACTTGCCTTTCATTCGTCGCTTTCATCCGTGCACCTGGTTGACTTTTCGCCATGTTGTAGTCTGGGTCTGAGTCCAGTGGCCATTCCCACAAGCAGGCGAAGGTCACATCCCTCTTGAAAGCCATAACAAAACCCCGGAAGGAAATCCCCAAGGTAGGTCCTACTTCTTACTCACTTAGATGATACTTTCGCTAAACTGATTCTGACCCAGGTAAAGCGACAAGAATTGCCGTCGACGACCGGTAGTTCATCCTCTATCGCGCCATCCAAAGTTACTGCTCTACGCACTCACCAAGACCAAAGGACCAATCCTTTGGTCAAGTCCATGAACCTACCCTCTCGGAGTATCGAGGCTGGAAGCTCGCTCTCCACCAAGCAGCGCGTGGCTGCTGGAATACTGCCACCATCTACTGGCTCAAAGTCACTTCCACCTGTACCCAAGAAGTCGCTTCCATCACTCTCGTTTAAGAAAAACACACCACTTATCTCCCCCAGTAACCAGACGGACGACACTATAGTATCAAGCACTCCCACTGCCAAACCCGCATCACCTGTGGTTCAGTCCACGGATGTCACCGATTACGTAGATATGGTTGCTTCCCCTCAGCCGATGGATATCGATCAGCCTGTCGATCTTTTTGGTTCTGTCTTGGATGATGCTAAACCTCTAGATGGAAGGTATGTGATACAGGGGAAATAATGACTATCTGATGTGTGAATATACAACAGCTTTGAAATCCTCACTGCCGCCATACCACCAAAGTCCCAAGATGAAATCAATGCAGAGAAGTTCTTACAAACTATCCACATTCCTGTGTAGGTTTCAAATTATCCTTTCTTTCGTCCGACTAAATATCTGTATCACAACTAGGCTCAGTGGTCCTTTGTGAGTAGTTTTATGATTTTATGAGATTGTTTCATCGGGACTAAATGTTTGGGTCTATCCAGGGAGATGGCTATATTACCTGATCAGTCAGAGCAATCGACAACTGAGTTGAATAAGGCACTGGCCATACCAAAGTATGTTGGATTGATGGATGATATTCTAGTGCTGACTTTTGTTTTAGAATACCTAAGAAGTGGAGATGGTGTGGTGATCTATTCATTAGCACTTCTGAGAGCAAAACAGAGCTCCTTTGTGGTGCCACTATTGCAGATCCCAGTGGCACAACCAATAGCTCCCACATCAATCTTTTGCTTTCATCACTAGATTCACTTTGGATCTCGAAGCTATATCCAATTATGGATCTATCACCTCTCCTTCGAGCCTGTGGAAAATCCCAGTACTTTGGTAGGCTTGAGTCAAATGAGCCTAGTGAAGAGGTGATCATGCATGGTTTTGAACTTCATTTGGCAAATGAAGGACTTGTTAGCTTTCTTGATTTTCTGCTAAATATTCTATTGACTCTGTTTTATAGGCTGCAGCAATTCCATTGCTCCTTAATGGCACTGAAGTAGCAGTCCTTATTGTCCTTCCAGCAGCACAACAGGGGTTGACCAAGGTCCTACAAGTACCAGAGCATATACTGTCTGGGGCCTTCCTTCTTGTTGTGCTCTTGCCATTTCTAGTGCCAGCTATAACATCCACCAATGTTATTGGATGTAGATCCATTGAGACTGTGTTACAGTCCTCATTCAACCCACAGAACATATTGGTACCTCATGAGCTTCCCCAAGAGGCTGTATTGTATGAGGCAATGTCCTTGTTGTGTTTTCCAAAGGCATTGTTGGACTTTCTGAACAACTCCTCCCCCACAAGAAGAACATATTGTATCTGGCCCTTACCTAATCAGTTGTCACCAGGGTTGGATACTGCAATGCTTCAATACATTCTCAAATCAACTAAGGCTGTGTTAGCCAAGGTTGAAGAGGATGTACGGGTTGTCTTCATATCCAATAGGCATTTGGATGCATTACATACTATGCCATGCCTGGTCACAAAGTGGGCCAACTCTCCTGAAGTCCAATTCTGGACATATGGCTACTCTGCTAGCATGACCTGTGAGAAATGGAGGGTTCAGGAGGTTTATCCACTAGGTATGAGAAACTTGGTTGAGAATGTTTTTCCACTACAGCTGAAATGTTACCTATTGTAGGTGGTATTGTGACATTCACTGCTTCTGCACTCATAGAAAACCTGGTAGGTTGTTATCAGCTAATATCTCAGATCATAAAGCATCCACTTTGGGATTGCTACCTTATTCCTGAAGTTTTGGCTGTGAGTCACCTGTTGTGCAATAATGGAAACATGACTTCTCTTAGGTGAGCCTGAACCTTTGTATATAACACCTTTATTTAGCAACCCCATAGTGAATCATGCTTAGGTCCTATCTTGGACCTGATCAACCTTGGGACAATTTCTACAATCAGAATGCCTGAAAAAGGACATTCTAACCAAGTGGCTTGGCTCTCCCAGGTCTTTGGTCAATCTAGTGCCAGCAGGCAGGAGCTGTTGGAAACCTGTTTTGGAGTCCTTAGAAACCATCCCACCACCCTAGGCATGACAGTTGAACAGCTCGTCGCCTTTACAAACAACGAGGTCACTAAAGATGTTTCAAATGCCCAAATTCAACCAGTGTTCATGGAGAACTATAGGAGATTTGTAGTGATCCGGGCTGCTTCTGAGGACAGCATACCATTCGACAAAGATGGTGTAAGTCTCTTCTCGTTGTCTCGCAATCTTTTTATTGATTGTACCCAGCTTGAATGGTCCCCACTCTCCCTGTTTAGCTTCAGAGATGACTATTTTCAACCATGACCACCCTGTTATGATTCGATTCTTAGTCGCATTACTATATGGTACATGAGTTATAGAATAAATGAGGAGCAGAGGTTCTTGCATGTGATTGACCGGCGCGAGACCGGGACCGAAAAGGTGTTGAAGTCGGTGCTGGCCAACGCTTTTGCCTTGTTTTCAACTTGTCCCGGTTTGCTCGCCATGTCGGGTCTCGACGCCTTGTTACTCAATCCTGCTTTTCATGACTGCCTTGCGATCATCAAAGGTGCAAGGAATGGGTTCGTTTATGGCGTCAAAGTCCGATTCCCTCATGCCCTCATAATGGCGGTACTCTTCGGACGTGGGGAGTATGTCTATCCCGTGCAGTCATGCAACAATCTGCTAAATCATACGAACTAGCTGGAAGACGCGGTGTCGTGTCATCTACCAAGCAACCAAGCAACATGCCCTCAATCTGGCAAAGTTTGCCTTGCTGTACAAGATTCTGCTGGTACTCCAGAGGAGGGCGAATAGAGGGAAAGAACGCAGCGCAGACACGTTCATCGCTGGATTGATTGGGGGTTATGTCGTGTTTGGGAATAGGACCGCGGTGAACGAGCAGGTACGCTCTGTCGCTCGTGCTACGTTGTCGTGCTTAGTATTTCATTTGAAGATTGTGCTCTACGTGGTTTCGAGGGTGATCGCAGCAGCTCTGCCTCGTGCAGGGGCACTTTACTCAAAGACACCCTCTCTGAATGGATCCACCCTTGCTCGTCCCGTCCCGCCAGATCCTCGGTATTTCTCGGTATTTGCGGCGCTGGCATGGGGCGCCGTAATGTGGTTGTTCAAGAATCGGGGCGAGAGTATCCAACCTGGCATGTTCAACTCTATGACCTACATATACCACGATTCGGAAGTGTGGAAAGACCTTAGGACGCTCCTTTGGCACAACACATAATGTTACATGGGGTGTACTTCCTGTCGGGGATACGAAGACCATGACGCTTCCTTCCCTGTTAGAATGCCACTTGCTCTATCCCTTAGTTGCCCTCGTGTTGTGGTGGCAGACAGTCGACGGTGCTTAGAATTCGATTGCATTTATACTTGATCGCTCGTGAGCAAACGTTCCCCGTTTATGACGATAGACGCTTTACCCTGAGCATCTCGATGGCTGCCGAACAAGCCTTGTGACAAGCTTTGCACGAGGCAAACTGTTCCAAGAGCACGCTCATTTCGGCCGCTACATCGGTGGCTAGTCGACTATGAGCGATCTCTTCTGCTTGGTAGCTGTCACGGGTCATCTTACCTGCTTCAATTTGGGTAGTCAGCATCGTCCGGTGGTCATTCCATGCTCGCGTCGTGTCTTCTTGGTGAGCGACGCATAGTCCGTACCCAAAAGGGAAGATGTCCTCCCGCAACAGAATCGCCTTGAGTTGCTGTATTCTATAGCTGTGCAGTCGAACAAGATCATGGTATGCGGAGACGGAAGGGATGAGCGCGATCCGGGACTTGGAATAAGTGGAAATTGGCGGATGCAAGAGGTATGCACTCGCTTCCGCTGCAACGTCATCGAAACAGTTCTGTGTAGCGAACGCATAGACCTCGAGGGGATGAATGGGAGCGTTGGCAAATAGATGTGAGTAAAGAGTACGCTGGAGAGGTTCTGAGAGGTCGTATTTATCGGTCAAGCGGAACATATCTGGGAGTAATGGGAACGGAATAAGAGCTCCTTGATACAGGGGCGCTGATTTGCCAATCTGACGCGTCTGGCGAGCAGATGAGTCAAGGAGAGGCGGAGGTGGAGGGAAGTGTAACAGTCTGAGCAACAGACGTAGTGTCGAAGCAGATTCGTCCAGCTCTAAGACTTCGGGGACGTCTTGAGCCTCGTGAGTGCGGATTAAAGTATATTCCTGATCACAGCACGAGAACATGTTCCCTGTGGGATCATGTTTTTAGTCCATTTGTTGCCTGGAAGAAAGCAAGATATAAGAAGCGAACGGAAGACTTGGGACGTTCGGAGTGCACTCTTGTGCGCGCTGAGTTCCTCCTGGTCGGGAATCGACCTCACCCGAAAATCCGGTGTTTGGGGTGCACAGAACTCAAAGCCATCCAACATGGTGACTGCTGCGGGTGAATAACTCGGGAGAGTAGCAAGTTGACTTTACTTCCCTTTATACCCAGCACCTGTAGCTCAACGAATGCACGACTGACGTGGCCACCACGCCGCAAGTCGCAGGCGAAATGAGTCATAGACATGGATGCGTGAGACTGGGAGTGAGTGTGTAGATGCCTGTTTCCATGCGTTGCAAAATACATCGTAGACCTAAATCACGTATGACACAGCGTGAGACGACCAAATGATGTGACGAGACGGTTAGAAGGGGACAATCAGCCTTGGAAAGTCGAAAAGAAACAAAGAAAGAAAGAGGAGAGGAGAGGAGAAAAGAGTAGAGAAAGAATGGGATGCATGCCCGTGGAGTCGTGGAGAGCAAAAGGTGACGGAGGTATCATCGGAGAGAGGTAAAGAGAAGAGAAATCTAAATACCGAAAACCCTAAAGAATATCCATCACATCACTACACACTTTGGTTTCTTAGGGTCCTTGAGCTGTTTATCACCCTGCTTGCCGTTCGATCCAGGTTCCAATCGTTTTGTCTGTCGTAGCGAACGGACGAGGTTCGTAAAAAGTAGCTCCACGTTGTACGCGGTCCTGGCCGACGTCTCCATGAACTCGCATCCAAACGTTCGTGCAAGGGCAATGCCCTCCTCGCGTGATACCTCACGCTCGTAGGTCTTGTCACATTTGTTGCCCACCAACATGAAAATAGGTTTTTGACGTTTTACTTTGAGCATCGACTGGCGAAAGACTTCGAGTCGTTCAAATGTCGAACGTGAAGCGATCGAGTACACGAGTATAAACCCTTGACCCTCACTGCCGGGACTTGAGTAGAGATCGAGGAAGTGTAGTGTAGGATACTAACCGTACCCATTGGTCTCTAAGGGTGGCATACTCCTCTAAAGAACAGGTAAGATCGGGAATTTCAGCAGTAGCGAGATGATGTACCTTGCCCCGCGGTGTCAATAACCTCGACAAAGCACATCTTATTGTCCACGATAAGTTGTTTCCGATAAGCATCCTCTATCGTGGGGTCATACGTCTGAACGGAAGAAAGTCAGGGGAGGTGCGGAATAGGAGGCGGAAATCGCACCTCTACAACAGAAGAGTGAACTGGTGCATTAGACACGACATCGGCTGCGTCGACTTACCAACGAAGCAATTTAGAGTGAACTGAAATGTGATCAGGGGATGTATTACAACACATGGGAGTGACTTACTTGGACGGCCAATGCAGTTTTGCCGACACCACCATCACCCAAGACAGCTACTCGCCAGCTGTCCATAGCTCGTCAACAGTGAAGGAAGAAAAGATGTGTAAGATTGAGAAAATGATGTGTGGGATGAGGGAAGTCTGTGGGCGGGGCTGAGTGACCTTGACGAGCAGAGTAGGGATACGGACCTTGGGCTGGTTAAAGGCGGCGAAGTGGAAGGGGGTCCGAGAGGAGAAAAGAAAGGGGGGAAAGGAAGAATATGTGGAAGAATATGTCGTGCAAAATCGTGCAAGGTCGTAAAAATGAAGGCACGAAAACGGCCCAGGATAGAGCAGGAAAGTGTAGCGGGGAGGAGAGGAAGGAAGACGTCGTATCTGTATTCTGCAGCGGCAAGTTTGCTGATGGACCGCTTAATCTCTCTCCTTTTTGTCCCAATTCACCCCAAACTTGGAAAACATCGCCAATTATATTTCCTCCCAATCCCCCTCCTAATCTCGCCAGCGCCCATATTTTACATCTTTCCCACGTCTCACGACCCCCTCGGCTATCGCCGCATTGCCGCCCGGCTCAACATAACCAGGCTCTCGTTTTTCTGCTCAGACGTGACGCAGGCGGCAGGTTTCATCTGTCAGGATGAGCAGCTCACGATACGCTGAACCTTTTTGTGCTGTCTGCTTTTGTCTAGCTCCACAGACAGGGATCGACATTTTGGTCATGCAGGTGGGGCCTCTCTGCAGCCGCTTCCACATCGCAATGCTCGACCTGCCCTGATAGCCGCTGCACCAACACTTGTGCTTGGTCTTTTTCCGAGCCTTCCACGGGTTGCTGCCCGGCTATCCTGAAAACATGAAAGAGCAAGCTCGCGTCCGTACGTAACAAGGTTGCAATCTAGTCGAGTCAATCATCGGATCACATCCACCCCCGTCTTTAAAAGTGCGATGTTTCAAGAAGCCATTGTAACGAGTACAACGTATCCATCCTCGTGGTAGGGTGCCAGCTCCTTCACATCCAACTACCCGGACGAGTACAGCAGCTGACGCGATAGAGATTGACGTTGCAGACGTCGTTTGTTTGATCTCCGAAGCTTAGTGCCACCGAACGAAATGGCAATGATAAGCGTAACATCGGATCTGAAGCGGACCGGGAAAGCCAACCGGTATTCGTCTACATGTGCTTCGTCATTCGGGGAGAATAGTGAAAGGAAAGACGAGTGAGGATCAATGCGAACTTGTCCAGCATCCGAGGCATTCGACGAACTTGGTAAAGTTAAGTTTATAACACGCCTTTGCCTCGTTTTCGGTTGTTTGGAACCGAGGTCACAAAACAAAGGATCATTCCACCCGCGAAACTGGGTGGGTTCTATCGCGTATACGGTGGTTTAATGCCTGTGCTGACATCACCCACGTCGTGTGGAATACATGCGTTCCTTTGGTTGACACGAGCCATGTCAATGCGAGGAAAGGTGGTGCGTCGATTCAACGAGGAAGTGGGCAACACGAGCTAATGCACGAATGCGCCATACACAACGTTTGGAATATGAATGATCCCGCGGTCCTAGTGTCGTCATGATACCACCAGCATCAGTTCAGGGGTAAAGATGGAGACATACCATTGAAACCCTTTGCGGCTTGGGCTAGAAATGCGCCATTGCTCTACTCATCCCATGCTGGGGAATGCGCTGCGTGATGCCACCCTGCGCGCGTGGCATGATGCAACGTGTCTGTGCCGACGAAAGCCCGAGTCGACGGGCAGCAGGTCTCGAGACGGAGAAAAGTAGCTGAACGTTTCCATCTACACTACTTGGGACGAATACAAGTGTGGATATGAAGACGGATTGGGGTAACTCAATAACGATACTGGAACATATGTACCTATATTTTGATGCAACAATGGGGGTGTCGGATAATAAACATTGAATAAGAACCTCCGAAATGCGGCCTAGTAGTGAAACGGTGCACGAGGGCATCTATAGAGACAAGACATGGGTACACCCTCTCTGGGACCAGTATTCATGTGAGGTCAGTCTTGTCGGCTAAATTCTCCCTGTGTCAGGTCAAGGATGAAGGTGGTCTTGAAATTCTGAGGAGGCTCGATGAGCTTGACGGGCTTCGTCGATGAGAGGGTAGTATTTTGGGATATGGACGGGAACGGTCGAATGGGGCGAGAGAGTGCAAAGTGGGGGTTGCGACGTGGCAATGGTCTTGGTGGAGTAGAGACGGAGTTGTGGGAGGATCCAGCCAACGGGGAAGAGACGCATTGGGAGGCAGCACCAAGCTGTGGACGGACGGAGGACACGGCAAGAGTTGCTGGCAAAGGGTGAGGAGGAGAACAGAGAATGGCAAGCAATACTGACCCATTTAGTGGTGACGATGTGGAGATGAACAAAGGACCGTGGTGAGGCCGAGTCGCAGACCGACGACCGTTTGGGCAGATTTTTATACTTGAGCTGTAAATCCGCTGGGGAGTGGAATTAAAGGCCGACGGCGCAACAAGTTGGGGTTCGGTTGAGCAAACCAAACACTCGCAAACAATCCCAGGGCTGGTCTATTTGATAGTAAACGTACAGCGTTATGGTAGTCCTCCCCGTCCCGCTCCGTAAATAAGTGACGAACAATTATGAGATGAGAAAAGAAAAGAAAAGAAAAAAAAAAAAAAAAAAAAGGAGCTACGAAAGGACTGAGCGAGGTTGCAATTAAATTAGTCTGGTTGTGGATAAAATGATCGATGGAGTGATACAGTGGTCGGCGTCACTTGTCCCGCAGCAGATAAGGAGTGAACCAGGGCTCAAGTTGCGGTCACGCCCCATAAAAGGTGAGCCAGCTATGCCCAATTATAATGACAGGTTAGCCGTCACGATGCGGTGAGATCGAGGTAAGAGCTTGAACATGGACGGATGGTAGTCCATTCTGGCAGCGAGAACCAGGTGACGTTAATTATCCCATGCGGACGGAACATGCGCTCCGGTGTGGCTGCATGCGCTGGCAGCGTTTATTGGACGTCGACGAGGAGATTGCGTTCGAGAATATACTTTCCCTCTTTGTACTTCTGGGAGGCTTCATACGCTCGATCCTGTCCTCGCAGGTACATGAGAGTGTTTGCAACAGGACATGCGAGTACAAACATATTTCCATCCTAGGATGGTGGCACACTTGACGCAGTAAATGTCCCGGACGGTGTGGTTACCTGTCGTCATCTGGCGGTCATTGGGTTCGCCTTCGACGACATTGACGCTGTCCAGCAGCCTGAGCTGTCAGCGTAGGACACAGTCAGAGGACTTACACTCCATCAAAGAGATAGGCGCGCCCATGTTGGCCATTGAACGCCTTTCGGGTCTTTTAGTGGCAAGGATGGGAGGGTGGTCATGGCAGGACACGCACTCGAGATATCATCGAGTGAATGGTCGCAAGATGGGTCTTGCACTTGGAACAACCGTAGATGCGCTCGCCGGCGAGATAGCGGCGATATTTCATTCCCATGTCGGTGAGGTTGCGGATGGGGTGGCACGGGAGATGGAGAGAGAAGGACACTGGCGTTCTTTATACAGAGGACGTGGTACGAGCGAAGTCAAGGTGCGCTGCCGAAGAGAGAGAGAGTCCCCTTTACGGGTCGGGGGACTATTTAGGCGGCAGGCTTTTCCCACCGCACATAGTATCGATGGCCATCGCCAGCGCCTTCGCTGCATAGCAAGCTCTCCAGTAGATCCACAGTGCGCTCCCTCATGCACCTTGGCCAACCCGTCGATCGCCAAAGCGAACGTGTTCGACATCGTCTGCCGTCGCCACCTCCGCTCTAACGCCAATCCTGTACATGTTCCTCCGACTCACGCCCAACACTCCTATCTCGCCGCGAGATAGACTGAGTGTGACCTGCTCTCTGGCTGAGACGCCCGCCGTAGCACACCGGCCCGGTGTGCAAGCCCCTGAGAGGCCAGTGCCAGGGGTCCTCGTGGTGGTGACCAGGGTCCATGCACCACACTAACGCTCGCGCTGTTCTCGTTCCCACGCGTCGTCACCGAGATGTCGCAAGGTCAGTCTTGTCTTTCTCGCCACCAGCTCCTCCTCACCCCCCTACAGAAAAACAGGACAAGACCGTTCGCCTCTTGTCTCATGCGCTTCACCGCGTCCGCACGACACCTCCCCGCATCATCGCATCCCCAGCAACTCGTGAGTGCTGCCTATCCTTCTTTCCCTCGCTCACGTCTCCCCCACCAGAACCTCGTCGTGCCGCCGTAGCCATTGTCATTCGCATCGTCCCCCCCTCTTCTGCTGCGCTTCCCGCCAATGCGCCCGTCCCAACACTCACCCAATTTTTTGAGCTCGACTGGGTCAAAGACCCCGCTGCTCGCCCAGACATTCTTTTCGTGCGGAGAGACGGCGGTTCTTCCTCCGACGACCTAAAGAACAGCTTGTCTGGCGAGGACAGCATGCACCGCAGTAGCAGAGCCGAGGCCCACCTCGCCTTCCCAGGCGGAAGAATGGAGGAGGGGGACGAAGGCGGTCTCTATACAGGTACCTTTACCTCTTCACTTAGCCTCTCGTCGTCGTCTGAATATCCGACACCCAGCTATGCGGCAAACATGGGAGGAGATCGGTTTGGATCTCGCTGAGCGTGACTTCACATGTATTGGACAGCTTGATGACCGCGAAATCACCACTTCCTTGGGAAAACGGTTACTTATGATACTTTCTCCCTTTGTCTTTTTACAGCTCACTCCCCGCCCGCTCTCAGTCGATCCCGCCGACGGTACTAGTATTCATTGGACACCTCTCGAAACACTCGTCAGTGCCGTGTTACCTGAAGCAGCCGGTCTCATGGATTCGAGAGGAAAATGGTCAAGCGTATCAGTAGATGCCGCCTCGCGGTTGACACCTCGACATGCTGCCGTCCTCAAACTTTTGGTTCGCGTCCTTATCGGGAGTATGCAGTTCCCCGCTATTCTCCTTGATGTACCAGATTCCGAGCTACCCCTTTCCACCGGTTCCCCTCCTCTCCCAGTTAGTGCTTCATACCCCGTATTGACACAGGATGTGCTCGAAAAGGGGATTATACCTGACAAGGTGGCTCCAGAGAGGCGAAAGAAACCATTGACCCACCGTCAGCTCAAGCTGTGGGGCCTCTCGCTTGGGATGACATTGGACCTCATGGCGAACATGGTACCTGAATCGCCGCAGTCACGGCAGATCACCGGACAGCGTTCCCTTAACCTGAAGTTACCCTTCCAGCCTTTCGGAAGCGAAGTTATGCGCGTCGACGCTGTCGCCCCCAGCCTTGCCAGCGTATTTCCCCGGTTTTCATATCCGGACGTCAACTTTTGGATCTGGTAAGCCTCACTTCGTAGTCTTGCTCGTCACTTTATTCATCTCAACATGGTAGGGTGTTTGGCAAGCGATACCGCGAAGTCATACGTAGTTGGGAGGCCAGCATTCGCGAGGGCGGTTCGAACGATCGACGGCAAGTATTCCCTTGTCCGTGGTGCTGCAAATATTGACTTCCTCACATAGCCTCAACTGGTCTGGATCCGCTCTGAACAACTTTTACGCTGCAGTGCGCAAGGCGCTGGTCGTCGTCATCGTCCTTCGTGCTGTCGCTGTCCTCTTCGGCCTTTTATTTACTGGGTGGTGGATCTTGGCCTAATTGTCATGTCTATATCGCTCATATTGGGCAGCATTTTCTCCTTGATGTACGGCCGTAAGTCAACTGGGACATCGTCTTCAAAACCGTACACTAGTCGTCCGTGTGCCAGTTCACATCCTGTTTCACATACGTGCGGCCATGAGTTCTATGTAACGATGATAATACGTATTCTCACTCGTCCAATATTGACATTTCTATTTGAGTTGGTGATACATTTACGTTTGCGGTGTGGACAACTTTAACCGAGGGGTAGACCGCACACTTCACAGTCGTGTCCTCCATTCTCGTTTTCGAAGGTGCAGTGAGGACAGACCCTGACTTGAAAATGACCACCCTCTCGGCTCTGCGCAGCCTCTTCCGCAGCAATCTGGTCGAAGACATCTTGGGGGATTACATCGTGCACCTGCCCCAAGTCTGTTGGAGCTGACACAGTCGGACGAGTAGCTGTTGGGTAAATCAATGTACCCGGAAGATAATGTCATGTTATGCAGGATGAACTCACGGGCACTTTCACGGGCAAATGTTATGAGCGTCTGCCACCCGTCTGTCTTCATGAAGGCGTCCAGCACGGAGGGATCTTCCAACAATCGGGGCGAAGTAGCCGTCCGTATGAGGGATTTGATATCGTCCTGAACAGATCAAGTTAACAGGAAACGTGTAATCGAAAACCATACCGGTGACAATAGCTGGGTAGTTTCAAGGAATGCAATCAAGTGCCAATCACTGCACCATTTCGCGACCTCGAGACGTTGAACCCCGATGCGCATGTCCTCGGGGGATGACATCCCTAGGCGGTGGAGCGAACTGAGAATACTCTTGACCTGCTGATCTTCGAGTCCGGGGCGATTTTCAATGGCGAACTCCGTCGATTGGAACATTGGATTCGGTGTTTGGGGAAAGCCATGAGTGACCTGTCAAACACTTTATGATTCCTAGGATAGCACGACACGAGATGGGACCTACATTGACGAGAAGATACTCCACTGGAAAACAGGGTTTCGCGCTCTTCTTAACCTCAAGACCATATTCATTCTTGTATCGATAGAACACGTCAGGAACATAACGTGCGGAATCTTGGCTACGATCTTCCTCCTTTACTCGAACGATGCCGGGTTCTACGCTGGCTTCGATCATGTCTGCAGCGACCATGGCACAGGCTTGCTCTGACACTTGGTAGGCAGAGATGTCAACTTGCCCATCTTCTGTCGCGGTAAGAATGGCGGTAACCATGCGCGAGCCAAAAGCGCCGCTCGAGGACGATCGAGATGGGGTGGGATTGGCATTTTGAACCGTGGCAGAAAAGACGGCTTCCAGAGAAGAAACAAAATATGATTGCGCGTGTCTCTTGTAGACATTCTTGGTCCGGTCATCCGGAGTTGGATCAAGATCCGTGAAGATATACCCAACGATCGATAAAGGAATTGACGCTGATTTGGCTAGCTCCCTAACGCGTTGTTCGTCTTCCCATGGAATGCCCATGGTCAGACCGTCGAGCTCGCCCTCTTGGGGGGGTTCATAAATTGCCTCGACCACGGCTTTAATACCCATTGGCACTTCGTTGTAAGGTTCATAACGTCCGATAAGCCAGCCAAAGCGCTGAAGGCCGGTTGCTCTCCACGCTTGCAAGAATCGGTCCACGATGGACTGTGTTGCGAATTCCAAGTGGTCTACCATTCGGAACGGCTGAGACTGTAGAGTGATCGCAGACGGTTGACAAGCGGTACATATTCCTGATGGCCATGATGGGTGATTACCTGTTGGACAGGGCACCTTGACTTTGTAGGAAGCGGGGGAAAGCGGGGGGAGGGCATGAGCGGCAGCGGAGGATGAATTTGGAGAGAGCTTGCGGATGTATGCATGGTATGACAGATGCTTTATGCTATGCTCAGCTTGATAGGCCGCATCATAAGGTTCCAAGGGCATGCAGTAGTCACACATGCCGTTCAATGCATGTTTGCAAAAGCGCGAGTCACGGCTGCGGGGAATCTTACCGTCCATTGATCGCCAATAGGAGTCGACGGGATCTTCCTGGACGGTCTCCCATGCGTTGATTTGCCTTGAGGGGTGTGTGTGGCCGTTTGTGGTGGAGGACAAGGGATCTGGGAGGGTGGAGGGGTGGAGATCCTGATAGTTGACAAAGATGAGATCACCATGTCTGGAGCGATCATGAGCATGGGGCGAGCAGAAGTGCTGGAGAGGCGTACTTCAACCCGAGTGACTGTAAGTTTCTGCCGGTGAGACGTGTGACGAGAGTCTCGTTGCCTCGTGGCTGATTTGAGATGGTGATTGACGCTGGATCGACGTTCTTGCTGACGGTCTGGATGATCTGGGGAGGTAGGGTCAGCTGGGGCGGTCAAGCGAGAGAACGAACGAGCCTTGTCGAGGAGAAGATGGACGTCGTCGAACGGTGAAAGTTCGAAGCGAAAGTTTCCGTCCTTGGACCTGATTCTGATTAACTGACAAGACGTTTAACCGACTGTACGTGCTGGGGTGCGATGGAGAATACTTGCCATGATGCTGAGAGACTGGACTGAAGAGAGCTCGGTTGCCCGTGTTGATTACATAATCACAATTTCCGTCATCGCGACAATGGATTGCGAATGAACCCGAGGCAGGCTCGAAGACCGAGATATGGCCCATGTCTTCCTCACCCAACTGGACAGAACTCGACTCTCTCCCAGACGACATCAACACCGAATTGGCCCTCTGGAAAGACCTCGCATTCGACATGCCATCCCCCTCAGACAACTGCCCCGATGACCACTCTACTCAGAACAGCGACGACGCCACCACACCCAGCGTAGGGGTACCTCTCGACATCCCATGATGTAGCTTACCTGTCTGCTGTGATGCCAGAGTTCCCAAATCCCCCCTCTGCACCTCCATGCGCCCCACAATGTCCCGCCTTCAATCCCCCCAGAGACGTACAATCACCTCATCCATGCGCTCCTCTCCCTGCAGGGCTCAGCATCCCATGCATATCCTCAGAACCGTCCTCCAACGTACCCGCATCCAATTCATCCAGGTCCACTCCCCGACTACCGCTACCCCTGGCCACCCGCCACCGCTCCCGTAGCCGGTCCTTCGTCATTTCACCCACCGACACCACAAGGCGCCAGCTTGCAGCCTAGTCCTTCTGCTGCGGCACAAGACCCAGAGGGAACGGAGGATGCGATATCCACCGCCGAAGACAAGCGGCGCAGGAACACAGCCGCCTCGGGTGAGGATGTCACCACTTACAGACCGTCGTTCTAACTGGCCAGGGCATCCACAGCGCGATTTAGACTGAAAAAGAAGCGCAACACACTCAACCTCGAGTGTTCGGTCGCAAACTTGACCGGAAGGACAGAAGAACTCGAACGAGAGGCAACTGATCTTCGACGAGAGAACGCATGGTTAAAAGAGATCGTCCTCCTCAAAGGTAGAAATTTTGCTGCTTTGAACATCGGATCGCAAGCGCCAGCACCCGAGAATCGACATGACATGGATCCCAAATCAGAGGCTGAGTCGACAGTGAGACACAAGGGAAAGGGAAGGGACGAGGAGAGCGAAGGGCAAAGGTGACTTTGTCGACATGGGAGTCAATGTACAACGAGCACTAGCCTAAGTACAAAGTCGTCCGTGTTCCCACGCCGCCACCACCGTGATATGTCGTTTGGACGTCCACCATCCATCAACGTCGGTTTCCAGGCTAGTCCTCCTGAGCGTGGTTCATTTCCCCTTGATCACGATGGTACAAGTTAACCTTCGTTCTCTGGGGTCGCGCTGACCTTGTCTTAGGCGAATGCAGAGATAAAATGATGCAGTACATGGCCTGCCTCAAGAAAAACTCCAGTACGTCCACACCTTGTAGGTCGTTCAGCAAGCAATATCTCGAATGCAGAATGTCCAAGTGAGTCCTTTGCCTCTTCCCCGTCACTTTAACAACTTGGGCGATCGGGCAGGGGACTCATGGAACGCGATGATTTCAAGAACCTCGGGCTGGAAAACGTCGACGATGCAGACGTCTCTAGCTTGTCAGAGGATCGGAAGCATCGCTGAAGGTACCCAGTCGATGCCAGTTTGTCTACACCAGCGAATGTATCACAACCATGGCATGCTGAGACTTTCACGTAAAGTTGTCTATGAAGGAGCCATGTTGTAGACAGGAGATTTCCCCCGCAACCTGAATTCGTTCATCTATTCACTTACCGGTCAGTGTCTTCCAGTCTCTGTCATCGCGCTACCTAGTTGTGCTTTGTTCCGCCCAATGTGTAGACATAGGCAATGGCTAGCAACTCGGTGCTCGATATCCTGGAAATCCCACCAGCGCCTGGGTTACATACGTTTCCATGTTCCCCGGCATCATCCATTTGCACGTTCGTGACGCCAAGTTCGCATCCAAATCAAGTAACTTGAACTGCCTCGACATAACAAAGCACGTTCGTCGGACAGTGGTCAAACCTTGCGACCCAATGAGATTTTTTCCCTCGTAAAGCCGACAGCCGGTAGTCGCCTGCATTTTTTTCTGTGCACATACACTAACTTCGCCAACGCTCACTCGGTGCTACCATGCTTGCCCGTGCATACCTGACACTTGCCTCTCTGGAAGCGTTTCTGGTGCTAGCTTCGCCTACTCAAGAGACATTCGTATCAAACAACAAACCCTACGATGTACAGGTGTGTGCATTTTTTCTCTCGCAGACCAGCATCCGTTCACAAGGTACATTCAACAGGCCCATCGAGGCGGGAGGGGTAACACGGTCGAAAGCACTTTGCCGAGCTTTGCATGGTATGCTGGCATCTGTGATGTTTGCCCGAATCAGTCGTGAAATCTGAGAAAAGGGGGCTTGTTGACGGTGCAACGACTCTAGAGCTCGATAATGGCATCACTTCGGTCAGTATCGTTCCGATGATCATCTCTATGGGATCTCAACCACACAGGATGGTGAGGTCGTCGTGTGGCATGACAACCAGATAATGGCGGAAAAGTGTGCAGATACTTATCCTGCTGTAAGTTGCAACACACACATGTATGCTATCTTCTCATCAATGTCTACCAAGTTTCCCGACGACCCTATGTTCCCATATGTTGGCAAATTCATTGCAAACTTGACGTTGACCCAAATAAAGACCCTTGACTGCGGGTCAAAGCGGCAACCTGACTTCCGTATGGAACCTCTGTTTTCCCCAAACGTCTCACAATGATAACCTTGGCCAAAAGCGCAGCAACTTCTTTACCCCGGCGCCCGCATACCAACTCTCCAGGAAGTTTTTGACTTTGTGGAGTGTGCAGACCCCTCGCATCGGATATTGTGGAACATAGAATCAAAGATAAACCCTGAGCATCCTAATCGTACTGCAGGGGTCGAGGATTTCATACAGAAACAGCATGCGATCTTCTCTGCCAGCCCTTATTATAGGTCAATCACAGTAAGTCGCGTCATCAAAAGGTGAAGTGCCTCCTGACACTGGCTTCCAGTATCAAAGTTTCGACTGGAGAACTCTGATCGCGATGAAGGTAGTGGTATCTTCGAGTTATAGTATGCGTCGGTCGCTAGAATTTAACAGGAACTTGATCCCTTGATCAGAATATCGGCATTGATCGACGAGTAAGCCTAGTCCGATGTTTGCTTCTGCTTGCTGCACTAACTTCGACCAGAGAGACTGCCTTCACGGGAGATAATAGCACCAGCTTGTGGCTTGGCGGTTTGCATCTTGACAACTTCCCAGGCCCATCTCTTGGCCAAAAGATGGCTCAGGCTGCGCAGGCTATCAATGCAGATATCCTCTCGCCGTGCGGGACATGCTTCGTCCCCTCGTCTGTTACCTTTGAAGACGATTCCACTTTCACAACACAAGCGATGGTCTGGGAAGCTCATACTCTTGGCCTGAGCGTCAAGCCATGGACAGTTAGTTTTCGAACGTTACACTTGCATCATCGTGGCGTGCCATGCTGATCCGGTGCTCCTCACAGGTGAATGGTCTCGACAGAATTGAGGAGTTGCTACGGATGGGTGTTGATGGGATAATCACGGATTGTATGCCATGTTCCTCGCTGCTGTGTGTCGACTCAAATGCACGACAGATACTGGCATCGTCAGGAGATGGGCAAAGAAGCAAGGACTGGGTGTGGCACCAAAATACCCTAAGCAACGCGTCTTTTCATGTTTGGAGAAATATTCAGTTGGATGGAGTTGACTGCGGTACAGCAAACAATAGATGCTATCGTGACAAGCAGTTCATTTAAAACGCATCATTCTACTAGATTCTACATACCCAGAAATTTTATAGACAGTGGTCCGTATTGTACTTGGACTAGGACCAAAGAAATTGAAGGGAGTCTTGGAGGAGTTGAGCCCACAATGAATGAGACAAAATGTCTTGAAATGACAAGAGGTATGATGCATTCAATAGCGATAACACTTGGACGTCATGAGGGATCTCCAGTGTATCAGAGGAAAATACTCACCGGATGAGCCTGTCCATGGTCATGTGCGCGGACCTTCATGACGGCTTGCTGGGCGAAGTAGAGAAAAGATGACTCCATGTGAAGTGGGAAGTCCAAGTGCAGTCCATCGAAGAGTCCGACGACCCTCTTGATTGGAGCGGGTGGTATATGAGGTACGTCCAACCAAGGCAATGTCAAGTTCTGCTCCGGTAAGATCAGTATTCATGCATAATTACCTTGAACTCCCTGTGTCCAAGCCAGAATACAGCGGTTTGGTTGATGTTGGCACTCTCATCAACATCGATGGCGTGCCTGGCTTGTCGGATCAGTTATGTGAAATGATTCATGGGCGACAGGTGTTTGTGGGCATGGCGGTCTTTGACAAGGAAAGGAAGAAGGCGGGATGGTAAGTGCCAACAGCCCACTGCCAGGATGCGAAGTGCACGTTCGACGACCTCCAGGTGGACGACACATGAGGCACCAGACCGAACTCGAGAGTAACAGAAAGTTCCTAAGACGCGGGGCTTGTTCGAGGCGAGTAAATTCGTTTCTACACTCATGCCGATTTCACAGATGCGGGATTGATACTCGGACTGGGCATTCCCGATCCCCTGACTGATTGCTGAGTCGACGCGCGGTACTCGTTGGCGACGCTGCCCATATCCTTTCGTAAACGTCGCGTCAAGTCTGACCGCACAGTCATGCCCCGGCACTCTGGAAGGGGCATATCAAGTGCTTGAGAGTACCCCATCCACTGTTTCTGGGGCGAACGGACTGGGTTGGACGTTGGCCACTTTTCAGATGGATCGACAGCGACGGGTCAATGCGATGGTGGACGAGGTAAACCGCCGCGGTAGCCTAGAGAAGGAGTACAGTTTGGTTGCACATATCGTGCCCCTGTTCACGCAGGAAGACTGGGGAGATGTTAGCTCAAGTGTGGCTGTACTGTTTGCCTCGGGAACGTGCGGGTGTCGTGAAACAATTTCCGACCAGAAATTGTCACTGGCAGCCAGCCATGGCCTCCTTTCAAGTGGTCAGAAAATCAGTCAACCTCCCTCCCACCGTCCGCGTCCTCCCCAGCGGTATTCCCAGCGCCCCCCGCCTTAACCTCACCGCTCGTGCACCCACGGACGCGCACAACCACGGACATGGTGCTGCTCCTCGTTCGGACATGCCAAAGAGCTTCGCTGGTGGCGTAAAGGCGACCCCTGTGGGCTTTGTCTCCAGGATCTACGTTTGTAAGCATGCCTCGAAAGCAAGCGTCTACCTATGCTAATCCCGACCCGTGAACGAAACAAAAAACAGCACCACCTGCAACGTCTTTCTGCCAGCCCCGTCTTCTCCATACCTCTGCCGTTGCAAAAGATGCTCCTGAGGTCCCTGACTTTTCCACATACCGCCCCAAGTCGGACGAAGCCAACCGTGCCATGTCGTACTTTATGGTTGGTTCTCTCGGCGTCCTCTCCGCCTCTGTCGCCAAGTCCTCCATCACTGGCTTCCTTGAGACGATGGCCGCCTCCGCAGATGTCCTTGCGCTCGCAAAGACTGAAGTCGAGCTTGCCAGCATCCCACAGGGAAAGAATGTGATCATCAAATGGCGTGGAAAGCCTGTCTTTATTCGCCACCGCACACCCGATGAGATCCAGGAGGCTAGGAGCACCAACTGGAAAACGTTTAGGGACCCAGAGAGCGACGAGAACCGGACGAAAAAACCTGAATGGCTGGTCATGCTCGGTGTTTGTACTCACCTGGGCTGTGTCCCAATTGGTGAGGCAGGTGATTTCGGAGGGTGGTTCTGTCCTTGCCATGGCTCGCATTATGATATCTGTAAGTCTCGTCAACTCCAGCGGTGCCTTCTGTTAACATATGCATATGTCTAATAGCCGGTCGCGCACGCAAGGGACCAGCACCGGTAAGGCAATGTGTTTCTGAGTCGACTTTGATGACTGAAACTCTCCCTTGTAGCTTAATCTGGAGATTCCCCCCTATGAGTTCAACGATGCAGATGGCAAGCTCATCATTGGGTAAAGGCCGACTACCATGATATCATTAGAATCTGCGTGATTCACGGATACATACAATTAGAGGCCTTGTATGAAACCGTAGTCTCTGCCACGAATGTGCGGTATTAGCTTGAAATCGATAGCTAAGATAGTAGTAATGTGGGTAAGTTGACGACTAAGCATATGAAGTGCCAAGCTAGGAAATGCACATGGTTGACAGGATTGTCGCTAGAACGTGGAAATGATCCAGGAGCGTGTATTCGTAAATAGATATCGGTGGGTTAAGGCCCTAAGAACTAAAAGCTGGATGCCGAGTCAGCGAGGGGGAACCACGTCTACCCAGGAAACGCGAAATACTATTGCTTTTGGGGGAGTCCTCGTCAGCTAGCACATTACGAGGTCTTCGAG
>JBBPQW010000303.1:0-25379 GCA_038092695.1 Boletus rubropictus
ACAGAATAGAAATGTTGCTCAAATAAGTGTCCCAATGACATGTCATTTTGAAAATGTTATATCTCAGTGCCATGGCAGCCAAATCACATGACTAAGGGCTCATTTTTAGGGTAGGAGTTAGGGCTATTAATGACCCTGCAAGGGTCAGAGCTGATATATTTTGGTTCTTTTGCAAATGTCAAGTCTTTCCAAAATGGCCCAACATTGGGACACTTATTTGAGCCACTGTATTAGTCATTGGTATATTTGTCTCTTTATAAAGGGAGATGCCTTAAAACCTATGAGAGTGCTGACTAATGTATCAGTCATTTGTTGGCTAATTGTCAATTTGACTAAGCAAAGTCTAATAGATTATATATAATCCAATATAACATTATATCATGTAATCTAATGTTAATTTTATTGTGACATCAAAAGTAATGTGATAAGTGATAATATTTTTAGAATAATCTAGAATGAATTTGAAATATGAAATATGAAACTGGACTTCTAGTACTTTGTTTCACTTATAGTGACCTCAAAAATCCTTTTCATATTGATAGTAAATGCAATAAATGAAGTATACTGCCATATAGGATGGAAATATCACTTAGCTTTGGTGGAGTTATCAATAGTACTCACTCTTGGCTACACAATTGGTCCCTAGGTCATGTGATTTCATTTACAGGATGTAAATATATGACCATTTTAAAACAGCAATATCATAAAAAGGATTTTTGCACTTTTGAATTGATAACTAGAATTTTGGTTAAAACATAGAATAATTGTTTGATTCTCAACTACCATTATGGTCAAATATATTTTTCTTACTTAACAAAATACCACTTTTTCTATGCTTAATGCTGGCCTTTCTAGTAAAATTATTGCAAAATAAATTGATGTCAGCCCTTTTGCTATATTTAAACTTTACTTTAAAAAGTGTTTTACTCTTTCCAAAGCTATTAGAGGTCATTCTTCCAAACTTTCTTCTACCAATATCTAACATGGTTAATATCTTATTACCTTTGGCAAAGCTGAAAATGCTGTTCAAGTCATCAAATTCCTTATTAATATTATTTATCAGCCCATTCTGCTAGTATAGTTCATCTGTACCTGAAGAAATCTGGTATAAAAGCTGTGGTCAAGTCCAAATATTATATTTTTTCTTCTAGATATTACAAAGCTTGTTTGGATCTTGCTTATGCCTATAAGAATTGAACTATAAATAATTTAAAGAAAATACAGTATACTCCCTTCTAACACATAGGAGGTATATCCCATACTCCCTCATTACCCATAGATTTTGGCATATCCCAAGTTGGTTTGCAGGGATTCAACATCAATAACCCATAACCCATAGTACATAGCCATTTTCTACAGCCAAAACCCATAAATTTAATAACTATGCAGGGAATATATCTATATTTGGATTATATATTACATTATTTTTGATTCCTGCAGTCAAAACATGCCATCAATTACATGAACCATAACTCCCACTGTCATGAAACCTGTCAATGTGCTAAAAAGGAATTAACACAGCTTCAAAATCTTACACAAGATTGGAGGACCAAGCTTGAGGCTGACCTAAAAGCTAATCAGCCAATATTGGAAGCTGATGAAAACTGGCTGGATAATGTGGGAAATTTGGTAGATGAAGCTCAGGTGGTGGAAATGTTAGACCATGCATCTGATTATGAACAAGAACTGGAGAAATTAGATGAAAAAGGAAAATCCATTGTTGAGAAGTTGAAGAATCTTGCTAATAAAGGAGAAAAGACTCTTGAGTCTTTGAATAACTTGAAGTAAAAGTGTAGTGCTCTTTGTTTGTCTTTTCTTTATTTCTGCTAAATTTAATTTTATCCAGGTTCTATGCAACTTGTAAATGCCAATCCAGAACAGTGCAAATCCCCACCCCTTCTAGTGTTTGAAAAGAAGGAGAATGCTACACTTGGACAAAAAATTGAGATTCTTGATTGATATTATGCCAATGATTGAAATCAGTCAAAAATGGCAAAACATTTTGACTCAATTTACCCTAATCTTCAACTCAAACAATGAAGCATGGGTCAAGCAGGAAATTGCATGGCATGCAGAATATGAGAGAGCATAGCAATGGTATGCAATGCTAAACAAATCTGCCAAACACAGTATCCTGAGGTCACGAAAATGCAGAAATTTGCTAATCTTACTGGAATACCTGAGGATGAGTGACTAAAGCTGAGTGAAGAATGGTTAAGCTGACACAAAGCAAGGATTGGGCTAAAGGAGATAAAGTGGCATGGGGAAGCTGGTTTTGTGACTCTTGAGAAGGTTAAGAATGAACAGCTTCATATTCAAGCTCTCATCAAGACAAGTGGATACAAGTGTTGTGATATTTTTAACACAGATGAAACTGTGTCATTCTATGTGTGCATGTTTTTCAAAACATTTCCAATGAGTTCAAATTTATCAAAGTGATAACTCACCTCAGACATAAACACCAGATTGTGGCCTATATAACAAGTAGCAATCTGGTATCAAAGGAAACAAAGCTCAAGTCACTTATTTGTTCATAACTAACATTGACTGTCAAGACCAGGTCTCTGAGGGTAACTCCAGAACTCCAGAGTGTGAATAGGACTTCAGCTTCACCATATGTGGTGCACCCTTGTCAAGAGTCCAGTGTCCTTTATTTATGAAGAGACAAAATGAAGCAATAGAGATGACCTCATTGGACAATGAAGTTGAGGATGGTCAGAGGAGAACTGTCAAGGCTCAAGTGGAAGGTCAGATAGAGTATTTTAGTTGATATTTGAACTGGGGTATCTATAACAGAGTACAGAGTATTTATATGTAGGGCTAATACTGGTATTATTGGTAGTAGCAGACAACTGATGGAACCAGAGCTGTGCTCTGCTTAGGGGCATAGGATTGGAGGGTAGCTAAAGGTGGGACTAACCAGTATTACTTACAAGCAAGAATAGAGGAGGTAAGCATTGTCATCAGAAATGTCTAAGTACAGTATAACTCTGAGGTGTAAGGGATGCAAACTCCAAGAGAATGCACCAGAGTTTGAGAGAGATTAGTCTGAAGTTGAGTCTGGAGGAGTGGAGTTGCATGAAATATGATAGTATCATTTTAGGCCTAAATCCCTGAAGGCCATTAGGCCCTGTTTGTATTGTGAAATGGTGAAGCAAAAACTTCACTTTCAGCCTGCATCAGCAACTATACAAAAATTCTGAATAATCTTATTTTAGAGATTCTTCTTAAATCAGAAGAAAAATCTGAAATAAGACTTTTAAGGGCATTTCAGACCCTTTCAGATTGTTAGAGTTTAAGGTCATTTGAAAATCAGGATTTTGAGGGATTTTAAGAGCAATAAGACAATTAGATATTTCAATAATTAGCTTTCAAGGTATTTCAAGCAGCTTAGATTTTAAGGCCTTTGAAATATTAGATACTCAAACATTCTAAGATATTTTCAGATGATTAGAGTTTTGAATATTTTATAGTTAAGACTTTTAAGAACATTCAAAGAGATTTGATCATTGGATCATTAACTCTTTAGATATTTAGATATTTTAAGCAACTTAGAGTCCAAGATATTTTCAAGTAAGACAGGTAAGAGATTTTAAGAAGCTCAGAGAATAAAATATATTGAATGAATAGATGCTTATGACAATCAGGTCTTTAAAAGATGTTAGATTTTTAAACCATTTTAGATTCAGAGCTTTCAGAAGCTTAAAGAATAAGGTATATTGAATAAATAGATGCTTAAGATAATTCAGAGCTTTTAGAGGGTCAGAGGATAAGATACATTGAATGAATAGATGCTTATGATAATCAGGTCATTAAGAAATTTTAGACTTTTAAATTGTTATAAATTCAGAGCTTTTAGTAAACTTAGTGAGTTCAAAATTGGAACTATAAGAATTTTGAATACTTTAAGAATATCAGAGCACAATATATCCTGACTACATAGATAATTAAGTTATTCAGCTTCCTTAGAGCTTTAGATATTTAAACATCAGATTGTAAAAACTTATAGTAAAATCAGTTTATAAGAAATTATGAATTTCAAAGCTATAAGATATTTAAGAGGCATATAAGATAAGAAAAGTAAATAATAAGATATTTATGATAATTAAAGTCTTTATGAGTTTCCAGACTTTTTAATTATTAGATATTTAGAGGCTCATAAAAAATCAGTCAATAAGAATTACAATAGTTAAAAATTCAGACCTTTAAAAATATTAGGGTTAGTACATTGTGTAGACTCAATACTACACATTCAAAAATGAAAACTTCCTTATATAGAAATAAAAAATGTGCAATAATTGGTACACTCACCTAAGTGACACTGCTTATGTCACATTTTAGTAATATTGGAAATACCCTTATCTCATTCCTAGTTAGGGACAATAGTCCATTCTACAACACTTCAGTGGTTACTGCACCACTTAGCACTTACCTCTGCCAGTAAAAAAAGACCCAGATATGGCACTATTGACCCACATGATCTCCTTTCATGTGTTTGGGTACAGCTTGTCACATGATTCACATCACCACAATGCCACCATTGCTTCCTAGTGTTTTCCACATATGACAACTGCACCACTTGCTGTCATTGCTGTTGGTGTGCCTCTGATGCCTTCATGTAATCCACACCTGCATTTCCCACATATCACAACCACACCCTCTTGGCACATCCTCATGTGATTAGGTACACCAATGCTTAAGTGTGCCATTCACCCTGTGTCATGCCCCACCATCTTCACATAATTAGATACATATAATGCTTAAGCATGCTGTCCATTCTGTGTCATGCTCCATTGCCCTCATGTAATTAGGTATGCATAGGCATGCTGTCCATCCTTTGTCATGCCCCATTGCCCTCATGTGATTAGGTATGCATAACACTTAGGCATGCTGTCTGCCCCTCACTATCCAACCACCATGCCAAAATGCAGGTCAACATTTCACTTGACATTATCAAAGGTTATCATCACTGTTTTCAGTGAAAATGGGCTGAAAAAGTCTACCACCAACCTGTTCCACATTCACAGAGACTGGGTGGCAGCCAAATGAGCAGTGAAACAAGTAAATATGTCCTTCTACCTTTTTGCTTGTTCTTCTAACTTACTTACAGCTTGTGAAAGAGCAGAAGCCACATCAAACATAGCCATTGAAGAAGCTGCCCTTGAAGAGGATTTTTCAGCTTATAACAATCAAATGGAAGATGACTTCAATTCATTCCTGCCAATGGATCAATCTGAGACTCCTAGCAATTTCTTGACAAATGAAGATGACTCAGATGACTGGCTTCCCTCCAACTGCCCTGAATCCTGGCTACTTGATGCATATACTTTCCTCTATCTTGCTTCAAGGTGAGTCCCCCCTTGTTACACTGGACTGGACTGGGCTAGAATGATTACATAGTGAATTGAGATGTCAAAATAACTTGTGCATACAAGAAATCTGCAGTGCAAGCATGCATGCTGCCTGGATGGTGCAGATTCCATCCCTTGCAGACATGTACCTATGGTGGAAGTACCAGCCCTCCCCTCCTGAACAACAACACCCAGCTCTAATACATACATTCATGGTCACTATGATCAATGTGTTTGGTATATCACATTTCCTCTTCTCTAAGCAGTATTTACTGTTCAATTTGTCCAGAATTCAAAGAAGTACTTGAAGTCCCACAGTGCTGTGATGAAGGTGTGAATATTGCCCCTGTACAACAGGAACTCCTTGGCTGCTTGCCCACTTTGCCATTGGTTGTGATCTCCCTCCATTGCCTTGAATTATTCCACCAACTCCAATGACACCAGCCATTATTCAGCATCCAAGCATTTGCAAAGATTCTGTGCATATTGCACAATGTACATTATACCCCTTCACATTACTAATGTTCATATACTTATGTGAGTTAGATCACATATAAGAAAACATTCCATGATCAGTTTTCCAATGCATTTGATGCTTATCTCACAATACTGCAGGAGATTTGAGGGTGCACTGATACTGTGCTTGGACAATCTCAGCATGACTGGCATATTTGTCATGGTTGTCCCACATGCACATTCAAGGTGAATCCATTGTTTTGTATATTGTTCATATTACTCATGTCTCATAGTGGCCAAATGAACCTTTGCTTTACCCAGTGCAGCTCCTTGCAATGGATGGGAATATGTCTGCTAAGTGAATGGAGATTGCTGGGAATGCTAATCACTGCACATGTCCAAGTAACCTTATAATTAGTCCTACTGACATTGATGTTTTCAAGAATGATGCTAGTGGGCAGTTTAGCAAACAAGCCACTGTGAAGAGCCCAATGACAATACATTGGCTTGTACCAGTGGCTGACAAGTGGCCAGTGTGACAAAGGAGAACATGGCACATATGTTCATGCAAACTGGCATTTTTCTATTAGCATGCTGTCATGGTGTCATCCAGACTATGGCAGAAATGTGCCATAGTGGTGAATTGTATGTACTCACTATGACTGGGTTTGTAGTCCAGAAGCTAATGCTACACTAGAGCCAAGTACCTGTTAGCAATGATTAATAAGCTGGTTGACACCCTCAAACCTGGCCTTGCCATCAAAAGTGACATACTATAGGGTGCAGCCTTGCCAAGACACTAGCCATTAGTTTGATTACACAGAAAGCTTCACAAAACCATGTATGGCTCATTGTCAATACTTTTCATGGGCATGCACATAATTGCAAATGCCAACTACAACACCATCCACTTTACCTGAAAGGGTTTGGCCTAGAAGACTTCAAAACTTGTGAATGTATTTTTGCCAGCTCTAATGCCACCACACCACTTATCCACCATGCCTTATATTATCATTATGTTTAGTTCCTTGATCTTCACTTCCACAAATGGAATGATGACAAATAATATGAGCTAAGTCTGTAACAAATTAGCTAATCTTGCTGACAACTAACTGACATGTTTGCAGGTCACTTCCTGTTCAATAACTATAAACAAGCTATTCAAATCCTTAATAAAAACACATCAGACCTTCAGGCATTTTGGTTGTTGTTTGGTAAAGTTGACTTCAATACTTGGAGAGCTGAGGAACTTGCCTACCTGATGGCTGTTGGGCAGGAGTTGCCACATGACATAAATGTGGTTGAATATGTCACTGCTCTTAAGAGGCTTCAGAAATTTGAGTGCATTACTTTGTTTCTATGTTTTGGCCCTATGTAATTTGTAAAGGCACTTCTTAGCTTCCCTTCAAGACAGTCCATTCATGATGTATAATGAAGATTTGTTTATCCTGGGATCAGGCCTCAGTCAATCCATTTCAGCAGAAACCAGGCAGCACCATGCTGGGCTTCATGGTGCAAAGCATCAAGTCAATTCACAAGCCAGCAGGATAAAGGAACTCAAGATTCAAATGAACATTGGCATGCATTGGATGTGGATGGATGAAACTTA
The DNA here is from genome assembly GCA_038092695.1 of Boletus rubropictus. NCBI lineage: Eukaryota > Fungi > Basidiomycota > Agaricomycetes > Boletales > Boletaceae > Boletus > Boletus rubropictus. The sequence continues at coordinate 7,417 of JBBPQW010000303.1, forward strand.
TCTTAAAATGCTCAAATATATCAAGGAGCATGGTGTGTATTGCAATCATCTGTGCACTCCAACTAATGTCAACTCTTATAGAGTACAAGCTTTGAAGAAAGATATCTAAGGCTATCATAAAGTGCTCAACTGCAATCTGTATGGTACTTGAGCATTATAACAAGCTTGTGCCTAAACAAACTCCAAAGTGACCAATTCTACAGTATAGTGAGGTTCTTAATTATGTGTCCCTTGGGGAATTTGAGCTACTTAAACACTCACAACACAACATACTTATGAGACCATGGAGTGACCCTACTTACCATCAAATTGCAGTGAAAGAATTCAAGACTATTCAGGCTGAAGAGGAAATATATTGCCTCAATGTCAAGATACAGTATTTGCAAGCCTGGATTGACTTTGAAGACTCAGAGCTCAAGCAAGTAGCAGCAGAGGCCAAGGAAGCCAATTCACTGCTTGCCAGTGTACTCAATGATATATACCAATGGCAAATATAAGTCAATGCTCAGCATTGCCATTGGTTGTCCTCAATCTATTCACTTTCTGGCTATCATGGGAGAGTCTATACATCAGTGCCACAGCAAGCTGGTGCAGAAAATGGATTCATAGATAAGACAGAGGATGAGCTACTACATGGAGAGCAGTCCACTCGACTCAAGCATATCCTATACTTGTAGTCAAAGTCTTGAATTTCAATGGATTTTTTCAAATTTCTTTTGGCATAGATATTGTTTGCAGATGCTCACATTTCACACCTTCAAGTTGGCATGGAATATTGCTTCCCAAGCATCTCTATGCCATGTACAATATCTCTGATTACCATAATTCACCTGACATGGCCCTAACAGTGTTAGCTATATCACTTGGTGAGTCTGAATTTGCCTGGTGTGGGGTTATCAATTATCCTGACTTGGATAGGCTACATATTTGGTGCATAATCCTACTGGCTAGGATTGATTGATTAATTGTTGATCACATACAGGTGTGTTGTCACCTGCCTCATATCTATCTCATGCAACATTAGGAAACTGGGACCATATAAGCAAGCAAAATTGCAACCTTTTATGTTCTCAATTTGGTTAGAAGCCCAGCTGGCACATTCAAATGAGAGTCCCCAGGTGATAATATTACATGCTCTGCTTTGCAAATACAAGCATTGTGCTAGCTTAGTATATGAATGTTCATATAGTAAAATTTATCTAATAAAGGCTTTGAGATCAGTGAATTTGCCAATTTACACTCTTTCACTGACTCTCTCAACCACTCATTACTGACTATCATTTGTGTTTGCATCATCCACATTTACACAGCCAATTTCAACTAGTTACCTGACTGTCACATTCAATGGGCAGCTTTCCTAACCCCTTGATTGCTTTGCTTACCTTGACCTTGCAATTCCTGGCATTGAAACTGTAAGTACTTCATCATTTTTCTTATAACACAATGCTCAACAAAATACTTAGCACAACTATCTTACAATCCAGTTTCATTCAACATTTGAGTTTCAGCCAGCTGATCCAAGAGTTATGCATGCCCTCAAACTCAGTCTTCCAGCTTCTCAGCAGTGGGAGCAATTCAAGTTGCCCACATTCAATATAATGGTTGTTTCCTCTTACCCTCCCACAATAGAAGTTGCCTGTTTAATATCTCCCATTATAACAGTACTCATCCACAAGGTCTTATCTGCCATGAGGGAGAAGTGGTTTAGTGAATGCTGGGGACCGGTCACTTTGCCCATGTTCTCCTCACCATGTAAGTACTCTACTGTTCACTTTCTATTTGAGCTGACAATCTTATCTCTGAATATTAGCAACCAATGTCTTATATCTATATAGGTGTATTATTTATCAGCATTTTGCATTTTGGCATGGCAGTTGGACAGTGGGGGGCAGATGGCATGTATAAGCATTGTGTATATCTAATCATGTAAGGGAAATGGGGCATAACATGGGATGGACAGCATGCCATGCATACCTAATCACATAAGGGCAATGGAGCATGACATGGGATGGACAGCATGTCTAAGCATTACATGTATCTAATCACATAAAGGTGATGGGGCATGACATGGGGTGGACGGCATGCTTAAGCATTGGCATATCTAATCATGTGAGGATGTGCCAAGAGGGTGTGGTTGTAATACATGGGAAATGCAGGTGCAGATCATGTAAAGGCATTAGGGGCACACCAATGGCAATAATAGTGAGTGGTGCAATTATTATATATGGGAAACACCAGAAAGCAATGGTGGCATTGTGGTAATGTGAATCATGTGACAAGCTGTACCCAAACACATGAGAGGAGATTACATGGGTCAGTAGTGCTATGTCTGGGTCCTTTTTTTTTATTACTGGTGGAGGTAAGTGCTAAGTGGTGTAGTAACTGCTAAAGTGTTGTAGAATGGACTATTGTCCCTAGTAATGAGATAAGGGTATTTCCAACATTACTAAAATGTGACATAAGTGGTGTCACTTAGATGAGTGTACCAATTATTGTGCATTTTTGGTTTCCATATATGGAAATTGCTATATTTGGAAACCTAGTGTTGTGTTCCTGAATATAGCAAAAAGTAGCAATTGTACTGCAGTCAGAATTCCCATTTTTGGAAGTGTAGTGTTGTATAGACAAAGTGTAGTCCAACAAGTCCAAAATGTGTTGCATTAGCACTATTGGTAGTGTTTTGTCCTTTTTGTTACACTGCCACCACATGAAAATTTTGACTAAGTTCAAAAATGCCCATAATGTGATTTAGTGGACACCAAAACTCATGCCTCCTGTGCACCATGTCAAACTCAACCAAACAAATAGCTGGGCCATATATATGGGGTGAGTGCAACAACTACACTTGATAGTCAACTTAGCTAATGCTGTACTTTTTCAAGATAATGGTCTATTGACTACACTTTGGTATGCATTTTTGGTACACTTGGTAGTTAACCTTGCTAATGCTACTTTTTCAAGGTAATGGTCTATTGACTACACTTTGGTATGCATTTTTGGTACACTTGATAGTCAACTTTGCTAATGCTATACTTTAAGGTAATGGTATATTGACTACACTTTGATATGCATTTTTGATACACTTTCTAATTATACCTTGTGTATACTTTTGGTACACTTTTTGGTTGCACTTTTAATATGCTTTTGGTACACTTTCTGACTTCATGTTTGAGTCAGAGAGTGTAGTCAGAATGTATAGCAAAGATGTGTACAAAAAGTATAGTGAAAGAATATACACAAAGTGTAATAATAAAGTGTACAAAAGTGTAGTAATATCATGTATGAAGGAAAAGTTGGTGGCAGGTCTATATCTTGCTAATTGTAATTAATATAGGATATAGTGAGATATGGAATATACTTGATTTTGATCTATATTGTGTTTGTGTGATTATCAATATAGTACAAAAGATATAGTTAAAGAGTATAGCAAAAATGGATGAAAGTGTAGTGAACAAGTGTATAGAGAGTGTAGTGATGAGTGTAGTAATGAGTGTAGTGAAAAGTGTAGTAATGAGTATAGTAAAAAGCAGATGATTTGGCTATTGATTTCAATATATAAATTACTTATTTGGCTGTTTAACCTTGATATCTTGAACTTCTTATTAAGCTGATCTACTATGGTTCTTAAATTTCTAACACACTAAATATATAATTTGGCTATTGATCTCAATATATGAATTACAAACCTGGCTATTTTGGTATAAAGCATATAATCTTGATGTTTTAAACTTCTTATTAAGCTGATCCACTATATAACTAATATTTTTGATATCTTAAAGACCTTGGTATGCTGGTAAACTAGAAAGCAGATCATCTTGACATCTTAAAGATCTTAACAAGCTTATATACTACAAAGCTAATAGTCTTACTATATAAGTGTTCTATTATCTTATTTCATAAAGGGACATGGCTGAAATAAGAGCATTTATGATGATCTGAAAGTCTTATGTATCTTATTGTATGTATCTGATTTAAGATATAGAGTATAAGAGCCTTTAAGAGCTTTTAAGAATTTTTGTATATTTGCTAATATGGATGTGGGCTTACATGATCTATATTGCCACCTGGCATCATCCAGATCTCTGATTCTCCAATCCTCAGATATGTTGCCATGTCACCATAGACTAATGCTGACAGTGCTGAATTCCCATCTCCCATTATCATGTTTTAGTCTAGCTCTTCCTTGGAGCATTTCTTACATTCCCATGGACTTGTTGTTAATTCTTTTGTGTTATGGTTGTGCAGTATACAGATGGTATTGAATTTATAGTATATTTTCTTTCTTTGTCCCCTCATCCTTATTCTAGGGCTTCCAGCACTTTATCATTTTCTTTTTCCCATCCTTAACTTCAGATGGAACATTCTTTCATCTTCCATCATTTTTCATAACAATTTTCTAGGCTTTCTCTTTTTAGGAACACTCTCTTCTCCTCCAAAACATTTACTGATGTTCTGTAGTATTCCTTGGTCTATGCACAGACCCTTATAGTATAAATAGTGTCCATCCTCTTTGTATACTGTAAGCTAGTTCTATGCAATTTATCCTTGCTTGGAACTCTCTGTTGGTGTGAGGTTGATCACCAATGAGACCTTCAGTGTGTATTCTTTTCCATTGGTTGTTGTCTTACCATTGAGTAGACACTTCAGCTAGATTTTATGCAAGGTGCATATCACCTTGCCTTTGGAGGCAGTCAAATCACAAAGACTTGCAAACAAGCAGCCCATTGGATAAATGAAGAAACAGTTGTACTTCTCAATTTTCTTGCTAGGGAATTATCAAAGCTGGTAATAGCAGCAACTTTAAAAAATCAACTTGGATGGCAGCTGCCTTTCATATTGTGTTTAAGTTCCTGGTTATGAAAGGTAGCACAAAGGATGCTGACACATGTGAGCATAGATTCTAGTTGGTGAGCATTATCTCTGACCAATCAAATTGGTTTATTACTAATGAAGAGAACAGATGAAAAATTAATATATGGCTGTTATTGCATTGAAGAATGCATTCAGATTTACATACTCATATTGAGATGGTGCTAGGATCACCTTGGCACAAACAGATATCTGGAAGAGATATGTTAAGGTATGCTGTAGAGCATAGTGCATCTCTACATTTATATTCTTTATCTTTCAACTGGTTTAGCATCATACTACATTCACCTTCTTATTCTGATTGAAATTTGTTCATTATCACTTACCTTTTCTCTTATATATAATCAGCCAGACTACTGAACTAGTACTGGACTATGGTTGGACTGTGGTCAACACTTTGTGTTAGGCCAGATTGTTATTTATATCATTGTCAAATGTCATTGACCTGTTCCTTTTGACTATTTGACTATTATACAATTGTTTTCATATGTCTTCATTGTTTCCACTAATGTTTCACTTTGATTACCTTGTGCTGCCATGTCATACTTAGTCCTAGGTATGCCTGGACTATAAAAGTTGTACTTAGTCATGAATATAATAGCTCCCTTTTGGCTCACAATTATCATATACCATCATTGCTCACCATTTGCCATCACCATCACCATTTTAACTGTTTATTACACCACTCTTCATTCTCATTACTCTGCTAGTCCAACTAGACTATCAGATTATCATGTTAAGTACTATGGAGACATTGTCTCTCTCACCTCTTGTCCTAGAGTTCTTTTAGGGTCAAGCATATCACTCCCTTAGACCCTTTTACATTTATTCTGCATCTCACAGTTAGAATCTGTGTTTTACAATGCTATCAATGAAAATCATCTGATATGGTTTACTAACCTTCATAGTCCACAAATATGCAAAGCCCTTTAAATCAACAGGCTTTGTTCACTTTGATTCAGTTACACACTTCATTTCTAATGCTAGCAAGGGAAATTTTGTTTATTAGGCAATAAGAGACCCAGATCAATCTAACTTAGTACTCAACCTCCACCAACTGTCTGCTGCCATGCATGAGATTGCCAGAACTAGTGATCAGCAATGTTATGATCACTTGTTATTCACATGAGGTCACATTTTATTTCATATTCTTTCCTTTTGCACCATATGAGGAGATTACTATCTTGGGTGAAGCTTCCTTTTGGTTTTCACAGCCAAGTTGATCAAGTCATATTGTTCAGATGACTCAACTATTCCCTCCAGTTTTCTCATATTCTTTTCCTTTCTTAGGATTTCTTTTGTCTCCTTCTGATTTAGAGATTGGTTTGTGCACAACCATGGTACTATAAGTAGGAGTAGTTATTACCTACAGCTGTAAGCTAGTTCTATGCAATTCAAACTGCATTGTCAACTCTCCAAGTATAAGTGCATAGTTGGATTTGTATTTGAGACCAGTTATACTAGGGGAGTGAGTGCTCTATAGTTGAGTCAGGCATGTGCTAGTATCTATGCAGGAGCATAACAAAAGAACTAGCTTTCCAAACCTCGTCCTCCTACTAAGGAGTAGCTGCTGCCCACTATATCTTTCAAACGGTCCATTAGACTTCCCTCTCGATTGCCTTCTTCCACTTTTTCCACTTCCAGTTCTACCCCTGCCATAACCAGCAACCCTATTGGATATTTCTTCTGATCTGTTGAAAAGTCCTTAGAGACTGCGGTTGCTCCAATACCTCCTATTGCCCCCCAGCCAAGGCAAATTGCCTCCTCTTCATCCCCTCACACTCCTATCTCTCCCCAAAGATCTGAATGCCACCCTATCCCACTGCCACCATCCCAAGTAGAACAACCTCCATTCCCCATCTGTGTTGATGAAGCAGAAGAACTCTTTCCATACACCCCTTCCTCACCTGAACTGGGATCTGCAGCAATCACTATGCCCTCTGATAGAAAGGCTGAATTGAAGGCCAGTCTCCCTGATGACTTCTCTGGCAAGTCAAAAGATGCCAACCAATGGATCATGGTGATAACCACATACTTTGCTATGAACAAGAATCTTTACCCATCTGAGGCAAAGATAATGACTGCCCTGAGTAAGATGAGTAAGGGCTGAGGGATAACATTCTCTGAAAGTTGGTATACTAAAATTCAGAACAATGTGATACCAGACAAAGAAAAGACATATGAAGAGATTGTCAATGACCTTAAGACAACCTTCTACCTGTTTGACCTAGAAACTCAAGCATGACAACGGATGAGGAAGATGAAGCAGGAAAACAAGAAGGATGGTTTCCACAACTATGTCTTGGATTTTCAGCTCACCGCTACCCAGACCAAGATCTTTGACCAGGCCATCCTCATCAACGCCTTCACCACTGGTCTTGATCCTCACCTCTCTGAATTGATCTTATTGATAAAACACATCCCTGCTATACTAAATGGATGGATTGCTGCTGCCAGCCACTTCCATGCCCAGCAACAAAAGATTAGGGACCTATGAGCTGGAAAAGGATTCTTCACAGGGAACAGCTCAGGGGGTCAAGATCCCAACACCATGGATGTTGATAGAATTGCTCTTTCATTAGTAAAAAGAGCCAGGCATATGTGAGAAGGGCTATGCTTCATTTGCCATAGGAAAGAGTGCTCATTGTGGAACCACCCAAGAAATCAGATGAGTGGTGTCCCACCACTAAGACCACCACATAATCCCCTCTGAGCTTGGGCCTCCCTGGTCACTCCTGCTCCTCAAGAGCCACCCACAATCCCTCAACTTTTAGTCCTAGGACAGTATGTTGGGACCTTAGTTGAGCGAGGGATAGATAAAGACAAAGTGGTGAGGGTGTTAAAAAAGTGTTATGAGAACAAAAAATGCGAACAAATGAAACATGCCTGCCAGTTGTGAATGGATTTTTAAATAGGAGGAAAGTGCCAATGTTTTCTTCTTCTGAATGAGTTGCTTCTATAATAGTATTGCAGTCTGACAAGAAATCTATCTGAATCCCAATTTACTTGTCCTCTGGAGCAAAAAGCATTGATATGAAAGCCCTCATTAATAGTGGGGATACAGGCAACTTTATTAGCCCCTACTTGGTCGCCCAATATGAACTACTGAAAATGTGCCTCCCACGACTGTTGAAAGCACTAAATGTTGATGGAATGACAAACCATGGTGGATATATATGATTCAAAACACAGCTCACTATTACCATCAAAGGAGTTATAGAAGAATGGGATTTCTTCATCATTGCAGCAGAAAAAGACAAGGTCATTTTAGGGATGCCTTGGTTAAAAAAGGTAAACCTGGTTATCAACTGTGAATGAGGCCACATCTCCATCACCCCTGAAACATGTTGTGACACCAACCAAACTGTTGACCAATGATACCTTGCCAAGACCTTAGGGATTGACTCTTCATACAAATGTGAATGTAATTGCCTCAAAGCCAACCCAATAGTCTGGAAAGCCAGGCTCCATTTTAAGCCCTGGGCAAAACAACTCCTCTGAAAAGTTACCATTACCATGAAAATCGCTTAAAATGCCAAGAAGGCTAAAAAGGAGCTACCTAGCTGGGCCTTAAAGTATGCATTGGTTTTCAAAGAAAAGACCCACCACGAACTTCCCCCATCCCATTCTTTTGACCATGCTATCGCCACCCACACATCCTTCACCCCAAAAATTGGTAAGATTTACCCACTGAATCCACAGGAATTAGAGGCATGCCACACCTTCATTAATGAACACCTGAAAACTGGTCATATCATTCCTTTCAAATCACTGCAAGCCACCCCTTTCTTCTTTGTACCAAAGAAGGATGGCTCCATCTGCCCCTGCCAAGACTACCAGTGGATCAACAGCCATATGGTCAAGAATGTGTACCCTCTTCCTCTTATTTCCACCCTCCTCAATCAGCTAAAAGGTTCAACTATCTTTACTAAATTCAATGTCTGTTGGGGGTATAATAATATTCAAATCAAAGAGGAAGACCGATGGAAGGCTGCCTTTATTACCCCTTTTGGCCTCTTTGAGCCCACTATCATGTTCTTTGACCTTTGCAACTCCCCCACCACCTTCCAAGCCTTCATGAATGACACTTCCACAGACATGATCACTGAAGGTTGGCTTCTCATCTACATGGATGACCTCATTCACTCCTCCAACCTCACAAATCACTAGGAACATACCCTTTGTGTCCTCCAGCGACTACCAAGCACCACTTGTGTTTGAAGCTGTTGAAGTGTGAATTCAACATTGATGAGATGGAATACCTTGGGATGATTATTGGTCACGGAAAGGTGCAGATGGACCCTGCCAAATTAAATTCCATTAAAGACTGGCATGCTCCTTCCGATGTCAAAGGTGTTCAGTCCTTTCTTGGGTTTTGTAACTTTTATCACAAGTTTATCCCCAGCTTTTTCACCATTGTGCAACCTCTTCTTCTCCTCACCTTGAAAGACCAGCCATGGGAATGGACCTCCTCCCAAGAAACCACCTTCTGCTTCTTCCAATGTGCATTCACCACTGCTCCTGTCCTCACCCTTCCTAATCTACAGAAGCCCTTCACCTTAATGACTGACACTTCCCTCACCACCTCTGGCACTGTCCTTATGCAGAAGAATGCCAATGGTGACCTCCAACCCTGTGCCTACCTCTCCTCAACCTTTACCCCTGCTGAGCATAACTATGACATCTATGATAGAAAGCTTCTTGCAGTCCTCCATGCCCTTGCTGAGTGGCATTACTATTGCTAGGGTACTAGCCACCCAGTTACTGTCCTCACCAACCACAAAAACCTTCTCTATTTCTGCAATCCTCATAAGCTCTCTCATTGACAGGCCTATTGGCATCTATACCTCTAGGACTTCAACCTCCACCTTATCCACATTCCCGCTGTGCAGATGACTCCCACCAACACACACACTTGCCAAGATCGCATTAACACCTCTAGTGATAACCAGGATGTCATCCTTCTTTCCAACACTGTTTTTGTGCATAATCTCGACCTCACCCTTCCTGATAAAATCATCCATTCAACTCTCTCTGACCCTCTCATTCAATTTGCCCTTCGTGCCATAGAAACCCATGAACTGCTCTTTGGCTGCTCTTCTCTTGACAATTGGATCTTCCATGATGGCAGTCTCTATTTTCAGGGCCACCTCTACATCCCCACTTTCACCCATCAGGACCTTGTTTATGCTATCCATGAATTGCCTTCTGGTGGCCATGGCAGGATTTTCCATACCATGGCATTGATCATCTGCAACTATTGGTGGCCTGGCCTCATAGTGTTCATTTGTCAATTTTTTTCCAGGTGTACTATCTGCCAGTTGTTCAAGGTAAACACCCACCCCACCATTCCCCCAAATTTCCCTCTCCCTTTCACCTGTACCTGCCCCTTTCAACAGGTCTCCATTGACCTCATTACTGGCCTTCCTTCCATCTCTGGCTCTAATGCCCTTATAGTCATGGTCAACCATGGCCTTATGAAGGGGGTAATCTTAACTCTTTGTGCTTCCACTATTGACATGGCAGGTGTTGCAAAAATTTTCTATGAAAAAGTCTTCATCAGGTTCAGCCTTTACAATCATGTCAAAGGTTCACAATTCACCTTAGCATTTGCATGAGAACTGGCATGTATCCTACAATACGATCTATACCTCTCCTCTGCCTATCATCCATAGACTAATGGAGAGACAGAACAAGCTAACTAGGAAATAGAGATATATTTCTGGATATTCTGCCAAGGGGTAGAAAGCAACTGGAAAGACCTCATTCCCACTGCCAAATTCCATCACAACTCTCCATACACTCTGTCACAGAAAAAACCCTGTTCTTTCTCATGATGGGCTATGAACCCAAAGCCTACCCCATGCTATACTCCTCCTTTGTTGACTCTGTCAATAGCCAACTAACCTACATTGAGCATGCTAGAAAAGAAGCATTAGCAGCCCATGAGCTTGCCCAGAAGGCCATGAAAGACCAAATCATGTTGAAGTTCACTCCATGGAAAGAAGATGATAAGGTGTGGCTAGAAGGGAAGAACCTCCACTTCTCCAGAACTCAAAAGCTCCTGCCAAAGTGTCATGATCTGTTCCAGATCGCCAGTGTTATCTCCCTTGTTGCCTATCACCTCCAACTCCCTACCTCATGGAAGATTCATGATGTCTTCCATGCTGCCCTTTTATCAACCTATTAGGAGATGCCTGAACATGGTCTGAATTTCACTTATGACCCACCTGACATCAATGGAGATGAAGTGGAATATGAAGTCAGAAAGATTCTAAGATACAAGAAGATTTGAGGTCACTTCCACTTCTTGATCTTTTGGAAAGGATGGCCCATTTTCGAATCCACATGGGAACTGGAGTTAAATTTATCCAGTGCACAGACCATCCTCTCCACTTATAAGAAGCAATTCCCCTCTGACTTCCCCTTATCCTGAACACGCCATGTTGATCAGCCCCACTTCATCCTCTACCTCCCATTCCACCTGCTCCGGCCCTCATTAACTACCCCCATACCATGTCCGGTCTATGCATATTCCTTACTCTTGCCACAATATTGTGTACATTTCAGTCATGACGAACCTTCATCTCACTCTTCTTTTAGAATCAGATCTGATGTTTTGTGGAAACACCACCATTCAAGGTTTAATCAACATCTACTGCAAGTATTGTTCTTTAGAATTTTTATACCAATGTCTTCTTCCTTCCTCTTTGCATGTAAACCTCTAAGTAACTGTTACTGTCCAGGCCATACAGCTTGGCTTTGCCAGTACCTGAGACAATGTCCTAAACATACTGCACAACAAGGGGTTCAGGTATATCATAGATTGCATCTCTATGGAGGAACTCCACACTATCATTCTTCCAATCTATAACATCCTAAATCAACCAAACCAATGTCTTTACAATAATAACATACCCCTTTCCATTCCTATGCCACTGTAGCCTATCCCAGAAGATGAAGACGACCATGCCACTCCTAAGCCCACAACACCTTCTCTTCTCCTGGTATCCTTCCTACTCCCCACCCCAACTAGCGACCAAGACCTAGTGCATGCCAAAGCCTACGAAGTCAGCAACTGAGCTGTAGATGAACAGATTATATCCTATACTGTCTTATCTTGCTCCTCTGCCTTTACAGCAATCTCCCATCCCAGGAACATTATTATCTCAACTGTCCTCATTGACAGCAACCCTGACTCCTCTCCCAAACATCCCACTTCTCCCATTCCCAATGCTGCCTATTGCTTTTGGTGCCAAAGTGTTGAACACTTCTTTGCAGACTGCTCATGCTATCAATATTTTCACTGCCACCTTTGGGCACCTGGTTATAACAGCCACAGATGTCCTTGTTGTCATTGCTCCTATTGCCATGCAAGTGGCCATCCTTCATGCCGCTGCCCCTTTCGTCACTGCACTAATTGCAACCAACCTGGTCATGTTGCCAATAACTGTCTGTCCTAATATTCAGCTCCCTCAGCATTTGATTTTGATAACAATGACATTATCATCAATGAAGGTGACTGTTCAGGGCCCAAATGTTAGGGTTGTTATTGATAAATGAGAGGAATTGGTCTTCAGGTTGGTCCTTCAACCTTACAAAGGGGGTGATGTTATAATCACTGGTTATTTGCATAAGGTCACATTCTTTCCTTTTGCATCACATGAGGAGATTGCTATCTCAGATGACACTTCCTTTCAGTTCTCACAGCCGAGTTGATCCAGTCATATTGTTCAAATAACTTGACTGTTCCTCCAGTTCTCTCATGTTCTTTTCCTTTCTTAGAATTCCTTTTGTCTCCTTCCAATTTGAAGATTGGTCCATGCACAACCACGGTACTATAAGTAGGAGTAGTCGTTACCTACAGCTGTAAGCTAGTTCTATGCAATTCAACCTAAGTTGTCAACTCTCTGAGTATAAGTCCACAGTTGGATTTGTATTTGAGACCAGTCATACTAGGGGAGTGAGTGCTCTATAGTCGACTCAGGCATGTGCTAGTATCTATGCAGGAGCATAACAAGCAACTGGCAGCCTCTCAGCAACCTGTTTTACCTCTATCACTCCTATCTGGTCCAAATGTTATGCTGTCAGCTGTACTATCTGCCTTTCTCTCCCCATCTACTAGCTTATCACCATCTTATCATACTACAGTCACAAGTGTCAGCCATTTAAAGAGGAAAGTGCCTGCTTCTGTTGCCAAGTCAGAGACAAGCTCATGCAAATAAGTACATTTGTCTGCAACTGCATTAGAACAGCAAAATGCTGGTACTGCCATGCAGGACATTGTGGTATCAATAAAGAAGCTGTCCAATCAACAAGACATTCTCAGTGTCACACTTAATGTGCTCAATTAGTACAATGAGTTGTTATCTACTGAAAAGCTCAACATTGGTGAATATCTCATGCTCTCAGATAATAAAAATCAAGTAACTCTTTTTTGTGAGTTGAATGAGAAGGGGAGAAAGATCTGGATAGGACATAAGATTGCAGAAATTGCTTGTAATGCTAGGGCAGCTAATGACGATGTGAAGATGGACAATAATTAACCATTTGTATACTTTCCTGCTTGTGTACCTTGTCATGTACTCTCTTGGTTTCGGACAATTGTATGTTCTTTTTTTCAGGTTCATAATATCAACAATACCAACAATAGTAACATAGTACATTACTACAACCCACAGCATGCAAGCTCTCTACAATAGTTATCTCATATCTCTTGAGCAGTAGTATCATGGCGGTTGTTTGTATGCCAGTGTTCCACTGCATCTGCTGGCCTATTACCAACAGCTCCAGGCTAACCACCATTACCTTCATCACTGAATACAGTGACTTCCAAAATTGAGTCAATATTTTCAGATTTTGGAGTATTAGTTATATAACTCAGGAACATGAACAAATAGAGTCAAAGTGTAAGTGGATAACTAGCCATACATGCTTGTGGCTATGTTACAAAACAGGAATTATTTCATTTGGATTAGTTGTCATGGGGATATGGCCAATTCAAATCAACAAGTCATTAACTCAATTTTGTAACTATGTATCAAATCTATAGAATCATCCAACTCTAGTACTTTGTATGACCTCCTTTGGCATTGATTACTGCCTGGATTCTCCTAGGCATGCTTTCAATTAAATTCTGACACACCTCTGGATCTATATTGTTCCATACTTCTGCCATTCTATCCAAAATCTCACATACTCCTTTGACATGTCTTGAATACTTGGCAAGTTCCTTTTTGATATGATGCCAGAGGTGTTCAATAAGATTAAGATCTGGAGATTGTGGTGGCCAATCCAGGACATTGATATCATTGTCTTCTATCCACTTCTTGGCCTTTTTGGAGGTGTATTTGAAATCATTGTCCTATTGAAAGATAACATTCTCCAGAGAAATTTCAGATTCCTCCAAGCTGGGAAGTGATATGCATCTTGCATAGAATCTAGTGAAGCATCTACTCAATGGCAAGACAAAGTCCAATAGAGTAGAGAATACATGCCAAGGGTCTTATTGACGATCAACCTCACACCAACAGAGAGTTCACAGCAAGGGTGAATTGCATAGAACTAGCTTATAGTACATGGTAAAGAAGGACACTATTTATAAGGTGGGAGTCCATGCACAAACCAAGGAATATGATGGAACTCAAAGGAAGAGTTTCATAGGAGGATAGGAGTGTTTCTTATGAAGAAAAGAGAACAAAGGGTTATGAAACATTTGAGAAGGGGAAAGAATATTCCATCAGAATTGAAGGGCGTGAGAAAGAAAAGTCGGCATAAGCTGAGACACTAGGCTCATTAGGATGATCCAAAGGAAAGAAAGTACATAAAAAAGAGATAGACTCAAGATACTGCCCTATCATAAAATTACCCTTCAAAGGACCACATTGAAGACTATTTCCATGGTGTTAGTGATCTCCATCTCAAAATTCCAGCCCCAATACATTGCCCCCATTATAAATGTTGTCATTATTGTCAAAGTCAGAGGCCGAGAAACCATGACATGCCTCTGGGCAGGAACTAGCGAGATGACCTGGTGTGCTGCAGCATGCACAAGGGCAGAAGGGGCAATGATGTGGAGAGTGACCAGCTGCATTACAATACTGGCAAAGGTGATGAGGGCATCTGCCATGAGTGTAGCCAGGGGCTCAGACAAAGCATTCAAGGCACTGGTATTAAGGGCATTGGTGAATGAGATGGTTTGGGGAGTTACACCAAAAGCAATGGAGGGAGCATGGAGAAGGAATAGGCAGATCAGGTGGGTTTTCATGTTCATCGATAATAATGGAATTGGTGATAGACCCATGTGGGGCAAGAACAGTGGAGGTCTCTTGCTCCTTGACAGCTCAGTCAGCAACTTCCAACCCTTTAGCACAGGCCATCTTGAACTCAGTCAGGGTAACATCAGCTGCAGTGCGAATGGAAGAAGGGAGTGGGGATGGAGAATGTCTGACAGGAGTGGTGGGGTGTGTGGGGACAGAGAATGTCTGACAGGAGTAGTGGGGCATGTGGGAATGTCAACAGATGGCATTAGATTGGAGAGAGAGTGGTTGTTGTTATAGATATGCTGATCAACTAGATTCAACAATTTGTAGAGGGGTCCCAGGATGTTGGTAAGGTTGGTAAGGGGGAGGTGATCTACAATGTATCCAAACCTGTTGGTATGAAGCAGCCCTAGGATAATGGTGCAGATGTCTGCCAGTCCCAGCTGGATGGCAACTCCTTGAAAGATTCCATCAATGTCATGGTAAGAGTGTTGGGGAACAGTGTCACGGTAGAGGGTGTGAAGAGAGGAATACATTTGAAATAATGTAGCCAGGCCACATGAGGTGGCATTACCCATGAACATGGGATCATTTTCTATAAGAAGAGTCAACCTAATATTTAAAAGTACTGAGGTGTACAACATGTTGCACCTTGTGATGGGAAGACACATAGAGCAGACTGTGTAGGGGGGTAGGGTGTGAGGGGCAGGGCGATTGGAGCAAGACAAAGAAGATGAAGTGCGACTGATGGACATGTTGATGGATGATGGTTAGACTGAGGGAAAGTCAGAGGGGAATTGCTTCTTATACTTGTTGAGGGTGGTATATGTGTTTTCAAGATTCTCCTCGTGTTCCCATGTAGATTTAGAGATTGGCCATCCTTTCCAGAAGATTAGGAAGTGGAATGATCCATGGACCTTCTTGTGGTGCAGAATCTTTTCGACTTTGAACTCCTTTTTATCTCTGATGATGTCAGGTATGTCATAGGTGAAATTCAGGCCATACTCCAGAGTCTCCTGATGGGATGATAGCAGAGAAGCATGGAACATGTTGTGGATTTTCCATGTGGGTGGGAGTTGGAGGTAATAGGTGATGGGAGTAATGACCTCCTCAACTTCAAATGGGCAATATCTCTTTGGAAGGAGTTTCCATGATTGGTCAGGGATGCAGAGGTTCTTCCCTTCTAGCCACACCTTATTGCTTTGTTTCCAGGGGGTGAACTCAGCGATGATGTGGGATTTCACTGCCTTCTGGGCCAGTTTATGGGCTGCTAACACTTCAGCTTGGGCTTTATCGATGCCAGCAAGGCATTCATAGAGAGAGTTGACAAAGGAGGAACGGAGTAGAGGGTCTGAGCAGGGTTCATACCCCATTATTAGGGAAAATGGTGTCTTTTTAGTAACAGAGTGGACAGAGAAGTTGTGATGGAACTCAGTGGATGGAATGAGCTCTTTCCATCAGGTCTGTACTCCATTACAGAAGATCCAAAGGTAGGTTTCTACCTCTTGATTGACTTATTCTGTCTCTCCATTAGTCTGTGGGTGATAGGCAGAGGACAGGTGGACATCATATTTGAGGAGATGGGCAAGTTCTTTAGCAAAAGCCAAGGTGAACTGGGAGTCTTGATCAAAGATGACTTGGTCATGAAGACCAAACCTAGTGAAGACTTTTTTGTACAATACTTTAGCTACTTCTTTTGCACTGATAGTAGAGTTGCAAGGAGTTAAGATTATTTTCTTCATAAGCTCATGGTTGACCATGACCATAAGAGCATTATATCCTTGGACCATGAGAAGACTGGTAACAAGATTGACAGAAATTTGTTGGAAAGGGCGGGTGCAAGTGGAGGGGAGAGGAGAGAGCAGGGGGACTGTGGGGTTGGTGTTCACCTTGGAGGACTAGCAAATTGCACACCCGGAAATAAAACAACAGACAAATGCAGCGAGGCCAGGCCACCAGTAGTCACAGGAGAGCAGTTTGGTGGTGTGAAAGATGCCTCCATGGCCACTGGTGAGGGACTCATGGATGGATTGCACCAGCTCTTGTTGGGTGAAGAAGGAAATAAAGAGGCAATCCTGGAAATAGAGATTATCATTATGGTATACCCAATCCTCAGGATGAGATTGGCCAAAGAGGGGGTGGGAGTTCTCCATGGCATGAAGGGCAGACTGGACAAGTGGGTCAGAAGTGGTGGTGATGGTGATCATGTCACTAAGGGCGATGTTGATGTTATGAATGAAGACTTCAGCTGGAAGTAGGATGACAGCCTGATTGTCAGAGGAGGTGTTGATATGGTCTCAACAAAAGAGGGCATTAGTAGGCCTCATAGTGGAACCAGGAACAGGAGAGGAGGTAAGGTTGAAGTCCTGGAGGAATAGGTGCCAATGAGCTTGTTAGCGAGAGAGTTTGCAGGGGTCATGGAAATAGGTGAGGTTCTTATGGTCAGTAATGATCATGATGGGGAGGCCAGTACCCTGAAGGTAGTGCTTCCATTCTTGTAATGCATGGATGATGGCGAGCAGTTCATGGTCATAGATATCATAGTTCCATTCAGTGGGGGAAAAGGTTTTTGATAAGTACGCACACGGATGATGATCTCCATTATCATCAGTTTGCATCAGCACCACCCCAGAGGTGGTGAAAGAGGCATTGGTCATAACACAAAATGGTTTTTGAAGGCCAGGAAGGACAAGGACAGGGGCTGAAGTAAAAGCAAATTGAAGAGCATGGAATGCAGTTTCCTGGGAGGATGACCATTCCCAGGGTTGGTTCTTGTGAGTGAGGACAAGGAGGGATTGAGCAATAGAGAAGTTCAGGATGAACTTTCAGTAA